>JARYGA010060492.1:139593-189953 GCA_030545235.1 Helianthus tuberosus | reverse complement strand
ATTCATACAAGTGATTAAAGAAAAGGAAAAGTGTTTTTACAAGTGGTTAAAAGAACAAAATGATGAATTAAACCCCATGATGTGTGAAATCAACAAAACTAATTTTCCAGAAAAACCATTTTGATTAAAACAAAATTAAGTGTTTTGAAATCATAATGAGAAAATAGTTTGTCGTCAGGGGGAGTTCTGATTGTTTATGCCAAGTGGATGACGAATTGAAGCAATTCACATTAGTTTGTCATTTTATTTGTACAATATATTGCGTTTATTTTCAAATTTTCCTTGAAAATCAAAAATTGAAACATATTTTTGATTTTAGGGGGAGTAAAAAATTTAGTAATTTTGAAAATTTGAAAAATCCAAAAACATGATAAAATCTAAAATCCAAAAACATTGAAAAATCAAAATGAGTTTTGTTGTGAAAAAGAGGAAATGATAGTACATCAGTAGACAATCACAGCATGCTAAAGAAATGGATAGTTAAATTTGTGATAAACGGTCTCACTGATGATATGCCAGTAGGTTTTTACACATTCAGTAGATTGTTTTCGAGATATAAACTTAAATATCAAATACTTACTTATCTCGTGGTGAACATCTCTCGGATATATGGGTAACCCCCGAAATCTTGTTTGAAAGATTACCCGTTTCTGACATACTAGGTCTTTTGCTTAGTGATATCTGGGGTATTATACCAGGACTTCTGATTTTGCGGGAGCAATAGCCTAGTCCTCGTATAATACTTTACGCTTGCTTGAAATATAAGCACCCCCTCAGCATAAAAATTGATAAAATATCGAAAGATAAAAGATCAAGTGTTGTTGTAAAGAAGATCCCCAAGGGGGACACACCTAAAGTCGAGCCTTCATCTCTAACAAAAATATGAGCTCTCAAGGTTTCGCATTTACCCCTTTACAGATATCATCTAGGTATATTCACCTGTAAGACTGAATATGGGGAATCTGGATTCGAGAGTATATTCAGAGGTGGGACACGCGAATAAGTTTAAGTCTTTAAAACACTAATCTCGTATCTCGAAACAGTTGAACTTTATGTGAAAATTTAAGTGGATCAGTATACTGACAATCTAAGTGAATCGTTTAGAACTTAAAGTGTGTTAAGCTTAACGGTGTTAGTGATAAGTCTCAAAAACTGATATGATCCTCTTACACAAACTCACTAAAATTTGCCTGTAAATATTTCTTTACTGCTTTTCCTTAAAGAAAAAAAATCCAAAAAGTTTATCAGTATGTTTTAGCATAAAATTTTGAAATTTCAAAAAGATTTTTGTTCATCTTATTTTCGACAACTGATGTTGAAAAGCTGATTTTCAAAATTCCAAGTGCTAAGCATGATGAACAATAGGGTTGGGAGAGTTTGTTTGAAATGAGAAATGATTTTGAAATGATTAAATGGTTCATTAATTTGAAACCAAATTTAAGTGTTACAAATACAAGTGGTTAAGCAGAGATTATAAATGAGAGATCATGTTGATTTGAGAATATCTACAAGTGGTTTCAAAATTTGTTACATTTTTAAAAAATTGTGAAATTTACTTTTGGATAGAGTATGTGCAGGTTAGAAGCTTTGAAAGAGCTAGGTTTTGGTTCCTGAGAACTTTTCGCATAAGCGTATGCAGATTAGAGCCAGGTTTCCGATTCAAAGCTTGCAGAAAGTGAATTCCAGACCGCGATCCCAGCTTATCGAAAGGGGGAGTCTGAAGACGTTTAAGCCAGGTTCTTGATCCTATTGTTACGGAGAGCCAGGAGACGTTTCTAAACCTGTGAAAGCTGCTAATGCTGATTAGCTTAAGGAATCAAGAGATCTGATCAAGAGAATTTGAAGAGTCAGGTTGCGATTCTAGAAGAGTAAGAAAGAGGATAGAGCCAGGTTGAGATTTTGATAGGAGAAAGATAGAGATTGATAAAGATCCAAGGGGGAGTTGGAGAAAGATACTTTGGAAAGAGAGTGAAGACTGATCAAGACTGAAGACTCGACACACCGAAGACTCGTCAACATCCAAGGGGGAGTTTGTTGGTGCATATGTCTGTTGACTTCGTCTTGTATCGAGTCGTGTAATAGATTTGATAGACCAGGATACGTTAAACGAAAGAAACGGAAAACAGATCGTACACAGTCACTTCGCACGAAGTGATCAGTTTCGTGCGATCTGGCCAGGTCGTGCGACTTGGGCCAGATCGTGTGGCATGTTCGTGCGATCTGGGTTCCCCTATAAATAGGAGGTCTTGGTTCTTCATTTGTAACATTCTGATTCCGGTAGCGAAGCTCTGTCGAAGTGTCACCAGCTCGTGTAACCTTGTCAAATCAATACAAGTGACAGTTAAAGTGATTCTAAGTGCAAATCAAGCTGAAATAACATCAATACGTCTGATTCCGCCTTTCGTTTTGATCAAGAACTCTTCTGATTGACTCGTTTGATCGATTCACCGATCCTACACAAAAGAGTTTAGCCGCTCATCTCATAATCTTGATCTTTAAAGGCTTGGAAAACGGATTGTTGCATGATTGATTCGGTAAGATGTGAAGATATGAGGATGATTGATTGAGCTTGAATGCCAAAAATTTGCCTCCTTGCTTCCCTAGTTGATCCTTGGTTGAAGAATAATGAAAACTAGGATTTATTTTATATTAAAACCTGCCAAAGAAACCCTATTTTCGTCCCCTATTTCCCTGCCTTCACCCACGGTTCAGAACTGTGGGCCACAGTATAAATAGAGCTGGCACAATTACCTCCACTGTGGGTGAAGGTCTGACCCGTGGGTCACAGTTTAAACTCCTTGTTGTTTTTTTTTTCTTCTTTACATGCTGAACCTTAGGTGAAGGTATAGAATGGGGGTGATGGTCTAGAGTTGCTGTTGAAACATACCTCTACCATCCTAAACCGTGACCCATGGTTTATGAACCATGGGTGAAAGCGTGAATTGCTTAGCTTTTCTACAACAATTGTGCAACTTTCATAAAATGGCAAGATTGGTCCCCCAACTTTACTAACATCATTTTCTTCACATATTTCCATCATATAACTTTCATTTAATGACCCGGAGACCCCTCAAACTTTAATATCTCTTATTTCTTCAATATTTCAACTATAATTAACTTTCAATTAATTACCAAACGCCCCCTATACTTTGTAGAATCTTGTTTCTTGCATTCTCAAGTTGTTTTCCCAACCGAACAAATTTCGAATCCGCACCGTAAGCTGCAATACTCATTCCAATGCATTTCACTCCATCTCTAACCGTCATAACTTCACCGAATTACATGTTTAACCTGCAATACTTTGAATACTCTTAGTTATCTCATTCAAGGCAAGTAAACACATAAATCATATACAAAACTCACGAAATGGGCACTTTAATGCTCAGGTTTCACCCTCTCCATCACATTCCCACACTTACCATTGATTGTCCTCAAGCAAACCAACTTAGAACTACTCACCATAGTAACAACACCTCTAAATCCCTTAACCGATTCAACATTTTAAGTTCCCAAGTCATACCCGTTCCATAGACTAACACATTCGAGATTGACAGTCTGACAAGCAAATCATGTAACTTAAAAACTCAAGACTTGTCTATCTAAAACTAACATGTTTACAATTCAATCACATGCTACACGCCCCTCATAATGTACTATCCTCTCGGTAATATCTGAACTAGCGTGTAATGTGCTAGTATGTAAACACTCAAGAACCAAACATGAAATCCTGCAATCATAAGCTTGTATGATAATCACACCTCCACTGTATCATGTAACACGTCACATATCAAAAGGACTTTTGGTTTTGGGTTTAGGCTAAGGTAGGAAATTTTTTTGGCTTTTTATTTTTATGTGGCTAACGAATAAACAACCAAACCATGACAACTTATTCACACGACTCATACTTTTGGGTTGGTTTCTACCCAAACAAAACAAGCATTATTCACAAAACTCTCTTTTTGATTTCTCTATTTTTTTCTTTTATATATTTTTCTTTGTCTTCTTTTTTCTTCTTTTTTTTTCTTTTCTTTCAAAACTCATAACATTGTCATTCACGGTTGGTCTTACACAATTCATATCGGGTGGACAAACGAAAGGTAAATAGGCTCAACAGGGCTACTAGGGGAATGGTTGGTAAACATGTTGGTGCAGTAATGTCTATCGCCTCCGTCAATCCAGTTCGTAGCAGATTTAGAAGAATACAT
Source organism: Helianthus tuberosus (assembly GCA_030545235.1). Taxonomy (NCBI): domain Eukaryota; kingdom Viridiplantae; phylum Streptophyta; class Magnoliopsida; order Asterales; family Asteraceae; genus Helianthus; species Helianthus tuberosus. Next base: position 185,748 of record JARYGA010060492.1, on the reverse strand, counting down.
GCTTTATATTGTAACATTTAGATAGAAAAGGGAAGGTGGCATTATTGTAAATAAGGAAACCTTCCTTATCACCTTGGCCTATAAATAGGACCCTTAGGGTCATCATTTAGAACTTTTGCCATTTTGGAGATTGGAGAGAATAGAAGCTAGAGAGAGAAAGGAAAAAGGTGATTCAAGTTACTTTGTACTTTTTAGATCTTTTATCGAATCACAGATTGAGTACGGTTCTCGTGTTCGGTCCACGCACATGTACGGATTCCGCATGTCACACGTGTCGATACGCAATCGTTACGGAGTCAAAACTGATCCTACAAGTGGTATCAGAGCAGGAGCTTGATTGCACGGATCAAACACACAAAATCGCACAAGGAATCATCAGATTCAGAGTCAAAATCAAATCAGATTTGTCAAATTTCTAACTCTACTCATTTTCTTCACGTTCTTGACTGAAAATCGCCAAATTAAACGAGATTTTACGGTTAAAAATAACTGATTTTTTGATATGTTGTGCGAAAACAGTTGATCTATAAGCCTACAAATTTTCAGATCGTAATTCCAAACGGTTTTTGAGAAATCTTGATTTTTTTGGTTCGAAAATCGTTTGAATAATATGTTGACTGTTGCTGTTGATGCTTATGATGTTCACCGATCGGATGGCCATCCGATCGGATGACCATCCGATCCAACTTCAATTTCTCACTCGATCCATATCTCGTTTGACACTTAGCATATATTAAATTCACTTGATACAAAAGTCAATTGACCAGTCAATAGTTCAGTTCCATTAAAAGATTGTCGGCCATTTATCAAAATATTGAAAGTTGTTAATTGATCTTGGGCCTTTCAATTGAATATTCAAAATTGCATGTGAAGCACTTATTGAAGTTGTCGGCCATTTGTTTTGGACATTAAAGGATTTTCACTGATCAATAAAATGGGTCCAATAGAAATTTGGTTTGAATATTTCACAAATTAGTGTCGGCCATGTTCTAATTGAATTAATCGAGGCTGGATGTGATTTTGTTTATTATAAATAGTTAGTTCTTCATGATATATCATATAGTGTCTATCGTCGAACCGCCAATTGATCGGATCATGATCCGATCCACATGCATTAAGATTTGTTTGTTTAGAATTGTCCAACTATCGAGTGGCCAATCGATCGATTGACCATCCGATACTCAGATAGTTCATTTGTTCATATATCACTTTGTTTCAATTGATAAACATAAGCAAACCATTTGATCGTTAAATGATGCCAGCCCACTAAACGGTCCAATAAGATTCAAGAGCTTAATTGATTGTCGGCCATTATACATAACCCATGTGATTGTTATTAGTCTTCGGCACATTTATCATACATATTCACGTGATTTTATTTAGTGGCTCAATAAAGTTCATAAGGTCTAATTAGATTGATTGCATGAGAATCTAATTCAATTGATAACAGTAGCGGTCCAATAAGCTTTTAAGTGTTCAATTGATGATGTCGACCATGTTATAAAGTTCATCAGATTGCATTTATTGTCTGTGAAGTAAAGGTACAATTGTATGCTCAATCGTCGAACCGCCAATCGAACGATTCGCCATCCGATCCACATACATTAAATTCAATTTTGTTAAGTCCAAGTATCGAGTGGCGATTCGATCGATTCACCATCCGATCCTGTACATCCTTTCACGTTTCACTTGTTTTGCAAATCGTCGAAAGGCAATCCGTACGGATTGCCATCCGATACTAAACACTTTATTTGTTGTTTCACAGGTCCAAGTGTCGGATCGCCATCCGATCCACGGTGCTTTAGTCCAATCGTCGAACGGCAATCCGTTCGATTCGCCATCCGATCCATAGCACTTTGATTTGTTCGATAAGTGTCAATCGTCGAACTGCACTTCGAACGGATCACCATTCGATCCTTTACACACTTAATCTCATCCGATCATCTAACATACATTGATACTTTACTTGATTTAAGGTTCAACTATCGAGTGACAAACCGTTCGGATCACCATCCGATCCCTTTCAATATTACACTTTATATCTGATCTGATCCATGTGACTTTCTTAAATCTCGACCCAATCACATTCTTTATTGTAACAGAAAGAGTCACGTGATATCCTTTCAGTCCACTAACTTTGTGGTCCAATAATGTTTCTTGTTGAAAAGGGATGCCGGCCATGTTAAATTGATCCATTTATTAAAATCATATTTCTTGGCCAAAGAGAGATCAAGTGTTGTCAGCAACTCATTAATAATCTGCTTTAGTCAAACATTTTGGCACATTATACAAAATATTCACGTGACATATAATCAAAGTTGTATGTCATTTAAAAACAATAGCATTTTGTGTCATAAACTTCGAACGGTGATTCGATCGAATCACGATTCGATCCAAGTCTAACTTTGAGGCCCTATTTCAGTTTTAAAAGGAAAAGTTATCAACTATCGGATAGTACTCCGTTTGATTCGCCATCCGATCCAAAGTCATCCGATTGACTTTCGTTGACCTCGTCCGATCGGATACACATTCGATTCAAATAAACTGTTCATTTTAAAAACTGATCATTTGTGTTTGTGTATTTTAAAAGGTGATTCGAGGTGAAAATCGAGGTGTAAAAATCAAGTGAGAAGAATCAAAAAATCATGGCTGAAGTGAAAATGAGAACGAAAGAGGAAATTCTGAAAGAGAAAACATACAGAAAAAGATGTATTGCTGGATATCGAATCGAAGATATGGAGAAGGAATATGAAGAAGCAAAGAATTACGGAAGGTACGACAAGAAGAGAGAATGCTATATCAATAGCAAAGGAGAACCAGTTGTTCACCGAAAGGAAGTGGTGTTTGACGACGTTCTTGCAGTAATCCCTCTATCCGGCGAGTACTATTCAAATGTTGCGAAAGATAAACATTATGAGAAAAAGCTGGATAAAATCATCAGAGATGTCATGACAGCAAGTCTGAAGAAGAGGGATGCAAAGAGGATGAAGAAGAATGTTGAAAACCTGGTGGATGAACTGAAGAAGGTTGCTGAAGAAAAGAAAGTGGAAGATGTCAAATAAGAAGAAGATGAAAAAGAATAACAGAAACAAGAAAAAGAAGCTGTTATTGAAGAACAGCAGAATGAAGAGGATTTGAAGAAGAAAGAAGAAGTTGATGAGAAGTTGGAGAAGTTTGTTGAAGTTGAGGATGTTGGTGAAGCTGTTGCCGAGGAACAGCAAGAGAAGGAATGTGACCAGAAACAGACGGCAGAAAAAGCCGAAGTGCCAATCATTGAGGTAAATACTTCAACTGATTCTGAAGTCTTAAATAAAACTGTTGAACAGTGCAAGAAATGCATGGAAACATGCAGTGCTTGTACTGAAAAAGATGAAAAATTCAGAACAAGAGATCTAGAATTCAATAAAATCGAAAAAGTTTTTAAAGAAAAATGCAAAGAAATGTTAGAAAATGAAAAGTTTTGAAAGATAATGACGAAAAGCTAACACAAAAATGCAAAGTTTTAGAAAAAGAAAATGAAATTTTGAAAGAAAAGGTTTCAAAAATGACAGAAGAATGTTTACAAAAAGAAAATAGTTTTCAAGAAATGAAAAAGGAGTATGATTCAATAAAACTTGCATATCATATTACAAAAGAATCATATGAAGACGTGAAGAGTCAAATGAAACTTGTTCAATCGAGATTGAGACATTGTTCTGAAACATCTGATACGCTTAAGCGACATTATGAAATTAAACAACAAGTTGTAAACTCTTACATTGAAGATGTCGCTAAACTAAAGCGTAAAATAGCTGATTTAGAACAAGATAACAACAAGTTACACAGTTATCACGCTTCATCATATATTCTTGAATGCATTTTCAATCTAAAACCGGATGGTAAAGATTCTGAGCAAAACAAGAAAGGAATTGGCTCAGAGTATTATCAGGTTCCACCACCGTTTGAGGACAAATTCACATTCTATGATAAGGAGAAGGTGGAAAAAGCTTTCAACATAGTTGATCAATTACCAGATAACATTGACGTAACCTATTCTAAATCTGATGATTATAGTGATTCAGAGGTGGTAGGTAAGGTCGTTGAAAGTGTCTTGAAAGAAGAGTCGGTTGCTACAGGTAAATCTGAATCACATGATGAAAATGAAGGTAGTTTTCATGAAGGTTACCTGAAAAACTCAAAATCTAAGAAAAATACGAATGATGATTCAAAAGGATTGGTTTATACCATGATTGGATCAGACAAATTATTCTCAGATATTGAATTCCCGATTCAGAATGTGATTTCAGAAAAGATTGACAAAGTTTTCAAATTGATTGAGATTGAAAAATTTGAGATTCCAAAGTTTGCTGGAAAGAGTCACAAAACTTTTTATAACAAATCTGGTTACAAAAAGAAAAACATGAAGGCTGGGTTGGGTTATAAAAAGAAACAAAATTGGAAAAGAAATGAAACTCCAAATTATCAGCAAAAGATTAATTTTGTTCACGGAACAAGTTCCGAAGAAGAGAAAGAACTCCAATTTAGACGACAGTCTAATGAAGAGTTCCATGCTCAGAAAAAACAACAACAACAGGTTAAAGATGTGTCCAAGAGAACATGTTTCAAATGTGATCAAACTGGACATCTTGCACACAAGTGTCCAAATCCGAAACCTGTTGATGTTGAGACGAAAAAGAAGTCTAATGTTGTGAATCAGAAGTCAACCAAGTTTGAATCAAAACAAACTTGGAAGCCGAAAATGTCAAGGGCTGACTCACAACAGACATGGAAACCTGTAACACCCAGATTTAGAACAACACAAAGTTGGAAAACGACGGTTGATGCAACAAAACTAAACCAGTTTTGGAAACTAAAAGTTGTTGTTCAAAACCAAAATGTTCAAAATGATTCACACTTTTACAAAAGAAGTGCTTCAAAAGGACAGAACTGGGTGGTTAAGACACAACCTACTTCAGAACAGAAAACTGATTCAATAAAAAAGGATGAAGTAAAAACTGAAAAGTTGTTTGTTCAAAACGATGACAACTTTCCATCATTGAATGAATCATATTGTGTTGAAATGCCTAAGGTCAAACATACATGGGCTAACTTGTTCAAGTAATTGAGTAAGTGTGAATGTGCAGGTGCTCCTGAAGAAATCTGAATGTCATCTAGAGGAGTGTCGGATCAGCCTGGCACGAGATGAGGAGGCTGCTGAACCCTGCAACTAAAACAGGGAGTTTGTTTGTGTTTCTGTAAATAAATAAAGCATATCTCTAAAACCCTAAAAATTGAAAATTTTAAAAACCAAAAATATGTATTTATTCTGTCAAAAATTGAAAAATTAAAAATATGTTTGTTTTTAATTTTTGTCAAAATATCAAAAATTCAAAAATATGTTGAGTGAATACGCCGAAACCCTCACGGCTGAACAAACATGATTAATTTCACAAGATTGAAAAACGGTTTTCAAACTGTAAAATATCAATGTGTTGTAAATCATGGGGGTATATATTTTCTGTAAAACAGAGCATGTGACGCAGAAAATGGATGGCGAGTCAAAGCTATCTGCATCGGTTTGTCAAATTTTCTTTAAATGTTTTGAATTTTAGGGGGAGTAAGAAAATGTCAGAAAATCCAAAAACATTAGAAAATTTGAAAAAACACAAAACTCATTTTTGAATTGAAAAATACTGAAAAATGACAAAAAACATGAAAAAATGAAAAATGAGTTTTTGTGTAAAAAGAGGAAATGATAGTACATCAGTAGACAATCACAGTACGCTAAAGAAATGAAAAGTTAAAATGTGATAAACGGTCTCACTGATGATATGCCAGTAAGTTTTTACACGGTTAGTAGATTGTTTTCGAGATATAAACCTAAATATCAATACTTACTTATCTCGTGGGGAGACATCTCTCGGATATATGGGTAACCCCCGAAATCTTGTTTGAGAGATTGCCTGATTCTGAAATACTAGGTCTTTATACTTATTGATATCTGGGGTATTATACCTGGACTTCTGATTTTGCGGGAGCAATAGCCTAGTCCTCGTATAATACTTTCGCATGCTTAAAAAGCCCACCCTCTGCATAAAAATTGAAAAAAATCAAAAGAAATATCTCAAGTGCAGTTGTAAAGAAGATTCCCAAGGGGAACACACCTAAAGTCGAGCCTTCATCTCTACAAAAATATATGAGCTCTCAAGGTTTCGCATTTACCCCTATACATATATCATTTAGGTATACTCACCTGTATGACTGAATCTAGGGAATTTTGATACGGGAGTATATACTGAGGTGGGACACGCGAATATAAGTCCTGAAAACACTAAATCGTATCTCGGAACAGTTGAACTTTGTGTGAAAATTTAAGTGGATCAATATACTGACAATCTAAGTGAATCGTTTAGAACTTAAAGTGTTCAAAGCTTAACGGTGCTAGTGATTTGTCATAAACTGATATGATCCTCTAACGCGAACTCAAACAAAAATATTGTCTGTAAATATGTTTGTAAATATTTGTTTGCTGCTTTTTGTTTCAGAAAAACACAAAAAGATTTTGATTTCTGCTTTATTTTCGACAACCGATGTCTGAGAGCTAAGTTTCAAAATCTAAGTATGCTGATCGTGTTTCTGAAAATAAAACAAGTTCATTAATTTGAAACTTGAAGTTTTTTTTTTAAAACAAAAATCAAAAACAGTTTGTGATATCTCCAAGGTCATAAAGTTGGACTTGGATGATTAACTGTGAGGGATTTGGATGCTCAAATTGTTAAAAATCTGTTGTAAAGAGCTAGGTTTAGATTTTGGATCCTTAATACTGCCAAATCTATGAAGATTGTTGATAGGGGGAGAGAATCAAGTATTTCTGGATATATTCATAGTATTATATTTTAGATCTAGGATCTTGATTAAAAGATTTTAAGAGCCAGGTCACGATTCCTGGACAATCGAAAAAGCTTTCACTGTCGTATATTTGAAATGTTTTAGCTTATGCTGAGAGAGCCAGGTTTTTCAATCCTGGATATTCAAAACGTTTTCACTTATAAATGTTTGAGAATTGCAGATGAAGTTCCAGAATACGATCCCGGTAGCCGAGTCTAAGGGGGAGGCTGAAGACGAGCTCAACGCAAGGGGGAGCTTGTATCCGGAAAGCCAGGTGTCGATCCCAAAAGCACGGAAGCTTGACGATAGGGGGAGCCTGAAGAAAGAGTCTAATGAAAGGGGGAGCTGAAGCTAAAGACAGATCCACGGGGATTCTGTTCGAGAAATAGGGAGTTTATGTTGATGGTTATGTGATACAGATTCAAGAAGACTCAAAGAGAGAGAAAGACAAGACGCTATGAGATTGACTGCGGCAATATCCAAGGGGGAGTCTGTTGGTGCAGTAATGTCTATCGCCTCCGTCAATCCAGTTCGTAGCAGATTTAGAAGAATACATGCTTTATATTGTAATATTTAGATAGAAAAGGGAAGGTGGCATTATTGTAAATAAGGAAACCTTTCTTATCACCTTGGCCTATAAATAGTACCCTTAGGGTCATCATTTAGAACTTTTGCCATTTTGGAGATTGGAGAGCATAGAAGCTAGAGAGAGAAAGTAGAGAGAGAAAGGCAAAAGGTGATTCAAGTTACTTTGTACTTTTCAGATCGTTTATCGAATCACAGATTGAGTACGGTTCTCGTGTTCGGTCCACGCACGTGTACAGATTCCGCACGTCACACGTGTCGATACGTAATCGTTACGGAGTCAAAACCGATCCTACAAAACATAACAAACACAATGGATGTAGCGTGAAATCCTAATGCCTTTATCATATATGTACACATGTCAAATCCACAATTTCAGCACGTATCAAATCACACAAGTTCTAACACAAATTAACATGTGGCCTGCACTCAACAAACGAATTCATAATATAAATCATTCTATCAATTCTACAGGCTCAAGATCTCACCAAGAACGGGTAAAAAGGGATACCGACATGTAGCATATGCGATTTTAAACATGTTACCCCTAGATAGACATCTCTTTTCAATTTATTTTCTAAACCTATGCCAGACATACTCTCATGAAACTTAGAGGAACAACCATGACAAGGGACTAGTTTAGTCTACTATCGGTAAGAAACCCATTAGTGATTGAAACCTTAGGTTTTCATGTCCAATTAGCTTACTTAAGGCGATGAAAAAAATTTTAAAATTTTCAAAATTTCCAATTTTTCAATTTTCATCGATTTTAACAACTTTTCAATCGCTTCAAAGCTTTGATCCCCAAACTTTTCCCGGGCTCCCTCATCCCCACACTTGGACGACATTGTCCCCAATGTATAGTGCTTTTAAAACTAGCCCGGGAATGCCAACCAACAAACCAATAAGCTGCTAACTCTTAACACAACTAAAGAATACATATTCCCTAAACGAAACAAAGTTTCACACCACCAAATACACGAAAACAAATAAAATACAAGATAGATATGTCAGACCCCGACCGTGTTAATACAACAAACCGCAGCGGAAACGTCGGGGAGTGTCGTAACAGAATCATTGTTTCACAACACATGGATTTGAAGTTTCGTTATAGTGAATTAAGTTTATTACATTGTCATGAAGTCAAAAGCAAAACATAAACAAATTGTCCTTCATTGATATTAAGTCACTAAAGCCTCATCCATCCCTACGTTTGTAAGTATCATAATCATCATCAAACAATGGTACCTTAAACATATGTGAAAGTACGTCAGCAAAAAAAAGCCGGCGAGTACATAGGTTTTGTGAGTGTGTTAGATTCATGGCTTTGAGTTCATATTGCAATACCTCGTCCAACTACGAGAGTAGATGAGTGTGTACCTTGAAAACAAAAGAGTTTGATATTGCAGTATGTTTCTTTCAACTTTCACAAGTTGATATATGTTTAAACCAAAACCATTGTTGCCATGAATCTTAACTGAAAACGTTTGTCTTTGTAAACCAAGTAGTAAATCATTGTTGAAAGGAAACATCGTATGGTCTATATCATTAAGAAAACCTTGTAGTGTAACTTCGTTTTGAAAACATTCGCCCAAGTGATCTAGATAACGTAACGACATGTAATGTGTTAAAAGCACTTATATATAGGAAGTACCAGCGGCGTATCCACCATGCTTTTATCAAATAGTTCACATAGATCAAATAGTTCCTGTGGTTCAATAGCTCAAATAGTTCACATAGTTCAATAGTTCCAGTGGTTCAGATAGCTCAAATAGTTCACATAGTTCAATAGTTCCAGTGGTCCAAATAGTTCACATAGTTCAATAGTTCCAGTGGTTCAAATAGTTCACATAGTTCAATAGTTCCAGTGGTTCGTGTTCAAATTGTGAAAACTAACTTTTGGTCGTTTTATTGAATACATTCAAACCTGTGTGACTCGTCCTAATCATTCAACTCGTATCAACAAACCACCAAAGGGTAATTTAACAATTATCAGGTTATGTCGTTACCCACATTACCCCCCATAACCATGGTGAAAGTCTGATAACGGGATTTGTCAGATCCTATGGTATCATAATATCCTATGGTACAATAACGTACTACTGATCGGCTTAAAAATAGTTAATGAATGTCATTCAATCGTCTTTCGACCAACGCCCCAACAAGTTTGTTTATATAATTGAAATCGTTGTGTTTAATATAAACCATAGCATTCGTTTTAGAAAACTCGAAATCGTTTAGCACATATGAATCACCCCAAAACATTTGAAAACGGTAAAAGAGGGGAACTATGTACTCACATTGAATTGCAAGTATCCTCGATCTAATGAACTTAACAAAGCTCGGGCAAACCAAGGAAATCAAGTGGTACCTAGTGATCGGATCGCTAAGTTAATAAATCGACACCTAAATCGAAAGATCGGGTAGAAAAAGGTCTCGTAAACCAAATGAGTATTGGAACTCATGTGATATGGTTTAATAAAGCCTACATTCTAAATCGGAACCTATCCTAAGTGGGTACGACCCGTTAAGGTAGTCCACGTTACTTTAACGCGTCGTTCGCGCAAACGCGTGTTCGAGACGCCTAACTAGTCCTATGACAGGTATTATATGCCCTAACATGTTTAAATATGTTGCATAATTAGTTTAAGTGGCAAAAATTAAGTTTCATATGCTTAAAATCAAATTATGCATGAAAAGGGTATTTTGGTCATTTACCTAAGGCATATAAACTACCTATCATACAACTAATTAAACTAAGTGACCATAAGGTATAACCTCGGAAGGTTATTCCCTATACAACTATGGTCACAAAACATGCTTGGTTGGATCCTAATGATCAACCAAACGGGTCGGGTTCGAAAGTCTAAGCGGTTGTCAAGACCGCTTGACTTACGACCCTAAACAAGCACTAGACTAAAAGTGACGAGTTAAACATGTTAAAACATGTTTAACTAAGTTAGAAAACAGGTTTGATATCAAAACAAAGTTTTTTGATACCCGAAAATAGCTTCGTTGCAAAATGCGCGTAAATGCAAACTTATGCACTTTTTGACGCTTTTAGTCCTTATTGATCAAATAAGCGTATTTTCGCATAACGAACCCCTCAAAGCCTATTTCTAAGCTATGTAAAGGATATTTAGGGTATGTTTAGCTTACGATCAAGTTCCGGAATGTTCGTTACAGTACGAATCGACATACTTTCGCAGTTTGACACAAATAGTCCCTGCGATCGAATAGACTTGTTTTCGACACACCAAACCCTCCAAAACTTATTTCTAAGTTATGTAAAGGTTATTTAAGGTATGTTAAGCCTATGTCACTGTTCCGGAGTGTTTGTCGCAAGTATGAAACACAAGATTTCATTGGTTTTGTATTCGTATGATGGTCGTAGAGGCACAGATGTCACAGTCTCCCCTACTTTAGGAAATTTCGTCCCTAAATTTATTCGTAGGAGTATGTCTGTAAAGTTGTGTTAAACAATTATCTTGTATGGAATCTAGGGTGTTATCTATTTTCATAGAGTAACCCATCAAAGATTTCCATGTAAGGCATAACTTTATCATTCCCCAGTGGATATACTTAGAAGCGAAAATGAATGGATGATTCATTCTCTCCAATGGATTCTTCGTCAGATGTGGAAATGAAAGACGAATAGGTTATTCATTTCCAATGGATATTTCTTCAAAAGCAGAATTGAATGGGTAATTCATTTTCCCAAATGGATGCTTTTATCAGAAACGGAAATGAAGGAATGGATAAGTTGTCCGTTTCTCAATGGTTATTCTTTCAGAAGCGAAAATGAATGGATAATTCATTTTCCTCAATGGATGCTTCGTCAGAAGTAGAAATGAAGAATTGCTGAATAAGATATTCATTTCCCTGATGGATATTTCTTCGGAAGCGAAAATGAATGGGTGATTCATTTTCCTCAGTGGTTACCTCGTCAGAAGTGGAAATGAAAGGATTGTCGCAAAGAATATTCATTTCCCTGATGGATTTTCTTCAGAAGCGAAAATGAATGGATGATTCATTTTCCTCAGTGGGTACTTCGTCAGAAGTGGAAATGAAGGATAATTGAAAGAGATATTCATTTCCCCGATGGATATTTCTTCAGAAGTGAAAATGAATGGATGATTCATTTTCCTCAGTGGGTACTTTGTTAGAAGTGGAAATGAAGGAATCGATACAGGATTATTTATTCTCCAGTGGATTTTTCTTCAGAAGTGAAAATGAATGGATGATTCATTTTCCTCAGTGGATACTTCATCAGAAGTAGAATGGATTTATTCATTTTTCTCAGTGGATATTTCTTCAGAAGTGAAAATGAATGGATGATTCATTTTCCTCAGTGGGTACTTCATTAGAAATGAAAATGACAAAATTAATGCAGGATTATTCATCCCCTCAGTGGGTATTTCTTTAGAAATGAAAATGAATGATCAATTCATTTTCCTCAGTGGGTACTTCGTCGGAAATGGAATGAATTTATTCATTTTCCTCAGTGGTTATTTCTTCAAAAGCGAAAATAAACGGATGGTTTATTTTCCTCAGTGGGCACTTTATCAGAAATGAAAATGAATTTGTTCATTTTCCTCAGTGGATATTTCTCAGAAGCGAAAATGAATGAATAATTCATTTTCCTCATGGGGTACTTCATAAGAAATGAAAATGAACACGGTTCATGAATAGATTATTCATTTCCCTCAGCGGATATTTCTTTTAGAAGTGAAAAATGAATAGCTAGTTCATTTTTCCTCTGTGGGTACCTCATCAGAAACGGAAATGAATAGAGTTAACTTTAGTTTCTTGTTTATGTTGATACATGACAAAACTTGCTGTGGTTTCTGTGCACTAAATTCCATAATTATGTATGCATCCATAATTACGTAATTCCTTGCACAGTCCGCACAGTTTGTTTTATAATGTGTAGGGGATAGAATCGTCGAACACATAATCACGTAAGCACATAATAGTCACACAAGCGTTCACTTGGTTTTCAATTCGTTATCAGTTTGTTATTAACTTGTTATTAATTCGTCGTTGATTTGTACATGTGCATTTAAAGTATACCAGGAATCCAATCAATGGACTTCAACTAGCACTTTAAACATCCTCAAGAATCTATCTATAAAGATAGGATGATCTTACAAGGATTTGATTTCGTTCACAAAGAATCGTAACATTCGCATTAAAGCACACAAAGAATCCAATTAAGGACTTTGATTATGTGCTTTGAACATCCACGAGGATCTAATTATGAAGAAGATCCTATAAGAATTTAGAATTCGTATAGCGGGAAAAGTTTAGGAACCTTGTACTAAGTATGCTAAAACCACATACAAAGTATAGTGTTTATGAAATCAAGGTGCTAGATATGCTAAGACAACATATGCAGCCAAAGGATCCTAGAAATTTTTGTGCTAAGCATGCTAAGTTAGCATACTAAGCAGAGTGTTCTTGAAAATTGTGTAATACGTATGTTAAGACAACATACGAGCAGAATGTTTTTGAAAGCTATGCTTGGAATCGTTAAAAATATGTTTTTGAAAACCTTATATAATGCTTTTGAAACCATGTACTAGGTATAATAGGAAAATATGTTTATAAAATGGTTTAAAACGATTTGGAAATTATGTATGAGGTTTTTGAAAAAACATGCATAATCTTTTGAAATCATATGCTGTGTAAAATATCGTGAAATCAGGAAGATATGATATGTATATTGCGTAAGACCAAATAAGGACTTTACGGAAGTACCCTTGGGTATCCATTTAAGGATTTAAAGTGGTACTTTGGGTATTCGTCCAGAGTTGTAACTTGTACCTTGCACTTCGTTTCATGAAAGAAACGAGTACTTAGGATTTTTTTGTTGGAGATCGTGAACGATCATAAAAAATGGAAGAACTACGAAAGTAGTTTGTTTTGCAAGGAAAACAGTTCCTTGGTGTCGGTATCGAAGGGATATGTCATTCATACATGTAACCACAGTTGTTTTCGTACATCGTAATGCAAATAAATGTTTATTTATAAACCAGAATATTTGTTTCATAGTTCTAGGATAACAAAAGGAAAATAATACATAAAGTTTGATTGTTTCTAAACAGCATCATCTTCCAGTCAGTCAAATGCTCATCCACGTGCTGGATTTGCATTAGCAAGCTTTGGGCAATTGTTTCGGAAATGGCCCATCTCGCCACAGTTGTAGCAAGAACCTGGTGGAAAACGAGGTTGTGAAGGGTTGTTATCAGCTTGATTTTGTGCAGCTGCAGCTCGGCAAACCCTAGCTGTATGACCAGCAAGTCCACAATTTAGGCATTTACGGCATTGCACACTAGCATGATGGTGAAGGTTACATTGGTTACACAAGGGTGCAGTTCCGTTGTATGGCTTCTTAGCAGGGGGTTGAGCTGGTAGGTTAGGGACAGCTTGATCGTTTTGAGCAACCAAGGCGAAGTTCTAAGAAGCCTTACGCTTCTTTAACCTCCTGGAGGATTCAGTCTGCTTATCCTTTGGTTTCGTTTCATCGGTTGGTTTCTTATCGCCTTTTCGGAAAATTTTACCCTTCCTGATCTGAGATTCAGTCAGGGTAGTGGATAGCTCAATGGCCTGTCTAACTGAGGTAGGGTTGCTACCAGTAATAATGTCTTGTACTGAGTCAGGGAGGCCATCAATATACTTTTCAATTGCCTTATCCAAAGGCGTAACCATGGTCGGACATAACAGACTTAGCTCCTCATATCGGTCCATGTAGGCTCGATGCTCACCACTATCTTGCTTAAGATTGTCGAATTCCCTTTCCAATGCCCTAACTTCATGACGAGGACAGAATTCCTTCATCATTAGAGCCCGAAGCTCTTCCCAGGTTTGAGCCAATGCCACATCGGCACCCCTATCCCTCATTACGCCATTCCACCATGTTAAGGCTCGCTTCTCGAAAACACTAGATGCGAATTAAACCTTTCATTCATTTGGACACCGAACATGTCTGAATGTGCTTTCTAGACTCTCGAACCATTGTAGGAGCGCAGTTGCTCCTTGAGACCCAGAAAATTTCGATGGCTCAGCTGAATTGAATGTTTTGAAATCACACAGAGCATTGTTATTGTTGTTATTGTTATTTGCTTGGTTTATCTGGGTAATGAGGTTCGGAATCACAACAGCCATCTGCTGAACGATTGTGGCTGCGAGGGCAGCATTCTCAGCTTGATCGCGTCTAGGAGGCATTTTCTAAAAAGAGCAAGAAAACATGAGAAACGAGTGAGATTAACAATTAGATGGAAAAAGAGGTATCGAAGATATCGACGAAACAATAGGAAGGCGATCATTCGTTCGTTATCCCGGACAAACAAACGACGCACAGTGGCTGATCAAAGTAAATAGGTCTTTATAATGTATCGCGAAGACATGCTTTAGCCTATAAGTGGATACTCACCCCAAGAGTTCCCAGGTAAGAGTGACTGGTCCGATTATGTGGATTTGTACGAACACTCTAGCCTTAGACAAAAAACTTAGGATATAGGCACCCACCCTTCCAGATTGCACGTGTTCACATTAATAAGACCCAAACTTTTGACGAGATTTTGAAAACTTTGAAGGTTCAAAACCTTATAATAAATCATCTAAGAAGAGATGATTAGTTTTCAAGTCGGATTTGTATTTCGTGTTCTTGTTGTGGTTGTCACCTAAATATAGGCAACGGTATTATTTTTAAGACTAAACGCAAGTAAACTCGCGTTAGGGTCCTAGGAAGGTTATAGTCTAGGTCAAAGCATTACTAATAACCTAATTCCCTATAACCACGAGCTCTGATACCAACTCTTCTGTCACACCCCGACCGCGTTAAAACAACAAACCGCGGCGGAAACGTCGGGGAGTGTCGTAACAGAATCATTGTTTCACAACACCTGGATTTGAAGTTTCGTTTTAGTGAATTAAGTTTATTACATTGTCATGAAGTCAAAAGCAAAACATAAACAAATTGTCCTTCATTGCTATTAAGTCACTAAGGCCTCATCCATCCCTATGTGTGTAAGCATCATAATCATCATCAACATCATCAAACAATGGTACCTGAAACATATGTGAAAGTACGTCAGCATAAAAATGCCGGCGAGTACATAGGTTTTGTGAGTGTGTTAGATTCATGGCTTTGAGTTCATATTGCAATACCTTGTCCAACTACGAGAGTAGACGAGTGTGTACCTTGAAAACAAAAGAGTTTGATATTGCAGTATGTTTCTTTCAACTTTTACAAGTTGATATATGTTTAAACCAAAACCATTGTTGCCATGAATCTTTACTAAAAACGTTTGTCTTTGTAAACCAAGTAGTAAATCGTTGTTGAAAGTAAACATCGTATGGTCTATATCGTTAAGAAAACCTTGTAGTGTAACTTCGTTTTGAAAACATTCGCCCAAGTGATCTAGATAACGTAACGACATGTAATGTGTTAAAAGCACTTATATATAGGAAATACCAGTGGCGTATCCACCATGCTTTTATCACATTACACCCGCCCCGTTACCTAATCACTTACCATAACCCAATCGTTCAATAGTTCCAATCGTTCAGATAGTTCAAATAGTTCACATAGATCAAATTGTTCCAGTGGTTCAATAGCTCAAATAGTTCACATAGTTCAATAGTTCCAGTGGTTCAAATAGCTCAAATAGTTCACATAGTTCAATAGTTCCAGTGGTTCAAATAGCTCAAATAGTTCACATAGTTCAATAGTTCCAGTGGTTCAAATAGTTCACATAGTTCAATAGTTCCAATGGTTCGTGTTCAAATTGTGAAAACTAACTTTTGGTCGTTTTATTGAATACATTCAAACCTGTGTGACTCATCCTAATCGTTCAACTCGTATCAACAAACCACCAAAGGGTAAGTTAACAATTATCAGGTTCTGTCGTTACCCACATTACCCCCATAACCATGGTGAAAGTCTGATAACGGGATTTGTCAGATCCTATGGTATCATAATATCCTATGGTACCATAACTTACCACTGGTCGGCTTAAAAATAGTTAATAAATGTCATTCAATCGTCTTTCGATCAACGCCCCAACAAGTTTGTTTATATAATTGAAATCGTTGTGTTTAATATAAACCATAGCATTCGTTTTAGAAAACTCGAAATCGTTTAGCACATATGAATCACCCCAAAACATTTGGAAACGGTAAAAGAGGGAACTATGTACTCACATTGAATTGCAAGTATCCTCGATCTAATGAACTTAACAAAGCTCGGGCAAACCAAGGAATCCTCGATCTAATGAACTTAACAAAGCTCGGGCAAACCAAGGAAATCAAGTGATACCTAGTGATCGGATCGCTAAGTTAATAAATCGACACCTAAATCGGAAGATCGGGTAGAACGAGGTCTCGTAAACCAAACGAGTATTGGAACTCATGTGATATGATTTAACAAAGCTTACATTCTAAATCGGAACCTATCCTAAGTGCTTACAACCCGTTACGACCCGTTAAGGTAGTCTACGCTACTTTAACGCGTTGTTCGCATAAACGCGTGTTTGAGACGCCTAACTAGTCCTATGACAGGTATTATATGCCCTAACATGTTTAAATATGTTGCATAATCAGTTTAAGTGGCAAAAATTAAGTTACATATGCTTAAAATCAAATTATGCATGAAAAGGGCATTTTGGTCATTTACCTAAGGCATATAAACTACCTATCATACAACTAATTAAACTAAGTGACCATAAGGTATAACCTCGGAAGGTTATTCCCTATACAACTATGGTCACAAAACATGCTTGGTCGGATCCTAATGATCGACCAAACGGGTCGGGTTCGAAAGTCTAAGCGGTTGTCAAGACCGCTTGACTTACGACCCTAAACAAGCACTAGACTAAAAGTGACGAGTTAAACATGTTAAAACATGTTTAACTAAGTTAGAAAACAGGTTTGATATCAAAACAAAGTGTTTTGATACCCGAAAATAGCTTCGTTGCAAAATGCGCGTAAATGCAAACTTATGCACTTTTTGACGCTTTTAGTCCTTATTGATCAAATAAGCGTATTTTCGCATAACGAACCCCTCAAAGCCTATTTCTAAGCTATGTAAAGGATATTTAGGGTATGTTTAGCTTACAATCAAGTTTTGGAATGTTCGTTACAGTACGAATCGTCATACTTTCGCAGTTTGACATAAATAGTCCCTGCGATCGAATAGACTTGTTTTCGACACACCAAACCCTCCAAAACTTATTTCTAAGTTATGTAAAGGTTATTTAAGGTATGTTAAGCCTATGTCACTATTCCGGAGTGTTTGTCGCGTTAAACTGATTACGTTTACGCATCAGTTCGCGTATAACTTTCCAGAAAGCGATTTAAAGCTCGAAACTGAACAAGAATTGATATGCGCAAATGATACACATATTTATACAAATCCCAAGTATGAAACACAAGATTTCATTGGTTTTGTATTCGTATGATGGTCATAGAGGCACAGATGTCACAAGATAAATACATGCACCTGATCATGTGTCTGTAATGATGTGGTTGTTGTGCTTTAACCGAAATAGACGCATTCCATAGATTCTTTGATATCTCACCGGGGATGTTGCAAAACATCCCCACACTTGAATTATTGCATCCATGATGATTGAATCAAGAACCTGTCAAAACACCACCACACCAAAATGAAACAAAACAAAACAAATACAATACTCTACATCCTCGGGCTGCATCCCGAGAGCACTAAGTTTTAGGTCTTCAGCCAGACCGTACCTGATGTTCAAGGTGGTTCAGATGCACGCTTACCTACCCACTTATCTCTATACATCTCCATCCAGTCTTTCGGGAGGGTCATAACTTCACTTCGGTTGGGGCCACGCTCAACTTGATCACCCCATCTAAACCCACCATCAGGTGGTTTCCTCTCATCAGCTCTCTTTCTCAAACTTGCCTTATCCACCTGATTTCTACCATTTGTTAACTCAGACCTGCAAAAATTACCACCATTCGAACCAATCTCATTAGTAGTACCTGTGAGACTTAAATCATTAAGCAAATCATAAGCGATAGACTTTAAAAATACATTGAAGTACAACTTACGATTCTTGTAACTTAGAATGACCATCCCGTTCCTGCAATCGATTAGCGCATTTGCTGTATACAGGAATGGCCGTCCCAATATCACCTGCGGCTGTGCGTAGGTCGGTGTTGGTGCATAATCAACCACCATAAAATCGACCGAGCTGGATCACCACATCTTTTACAACCCCTCGGGATTGCTTCAAACTTGCATCCGCAAACATGGCCATACTATCATAAGCCTGCAGGGGACCAAAGTCATATTGGTCGTACAAGCTACCGGGAAGAACGCTCACTCCCGCTCCATAATCCAACAACATGCGTTGGATCTTAAACTTTCCGACCCAGATTGGGACGACTGGTTCCCCTAGATCAACTCCATTTAGCTCTTCATCAGTATCCGTTACACCTCCAATCACATAAGACACAGAAAAACCGTTATCAAAACAATTATTTTTTAGAACAGGATTTACCCCACTGATCGGAATGTTCTTTGAATTTTTAGGGTTCATCTGCGTGTCACTTGGCAGCTTCCCACTCTGTCGCTTCAGCTCTGCTACTTCACTCGCCAATTGCCCCATCTGAGTCGTCAATGATTGGATGGCCTTGTCCCGAATCTCATCCTTTTGGGCCCGCACGTCATCCATCTGACCTCTCTTTTGCAGCTCCTGCTGTATTGCCCTTAGCATCTCCATCATCTCATTGTTTCCTTGACCAGTACCCTGCTGGTAGTTCCTTTGATAACCGAAGTTATTTCCCCCTTGACAGTTATTTTGATTTATGGGCTGGTAATACTGATTGTTTCTTTGGGAACCCAAATACCTGTTCCCACTGCCTTGTAGCATATTCACATCATCCTGCTTACCAATTATACTAGGGCACTGATCAGCGATGTGCCCTATATCCCCACAATGACCGCACAATGGGTATTGCCCACTAAAATCTGGTGGACTGTCCACTGCTCTCACTACCGAATGTCAGGTGCTCCTTGAAGAATGAGCCTTCCGCTTTGATGTATTCGCATTCATTTCGTACTCCCAATCAACATGCTCATAGTTAGTACCGAATGTACCGTTTAAGATTGAGCTAAGATCCCGAGCATCTTCATCTGTTAACCCTTCATGGAACGCATTTAAGAGTTCCCATAGCTGAATTCCATGATGCGGGAAATTCTTTAACATCATTTTAAACCGATTAAAAGCATCATGGAATAACTCGCCATGTTGCTGTTGAAAACCCTGAATATCCTTCCGAGCGTTATTCGTTCGCTGCGGTGTATAGAACTCATCCAAAATGAGTTGTTGCATTTCCGGCCATGTGAATATCGATGCAGATAGTAACTAGTGAAACCACTGTTGCGCTTTATTCTCAAGGGTGAATTGGAAGCGAACCAATTTCACATCATCTGCAGAAAAACGTTCGCCCCCGATAGTGTTGCAACGAGCGTCATATGCAGCAATGTGTAAATACGGCTCTTCGTGTAACAAACCATGATATTTGGGCAAGCTAGATATGGACTGAGCAAGAACTTCAAACGACCGCCCTCCTTGTAATTGCGGGATCACAACCGGTGATGGGTTGTTAGCTATGGCGGGTTTGAAGTGACTCTCAACACCGCGAACCGGTCCCCGATTATATCTTCTTGGGATGCCTTCCGGTGGATTAACCGGTGGGATCAAATTCCGAGGAAGAGGCCTTGCCTGACCCGACATTTGAGGTACCGATGGTGGAAATGGAATGTCTAAAGGCCTTCCCGGAATTGTTTGTTGATTAATCGGATTCAGTTGCTGAAATTGTTGTTGATACCCAAACATGCCTGGGTTTTCTCTTTCTAGAAACCTATATCCCGTGCCATATCTCCCCGAACCTCTTGTATTCGCTATCTGTCCACTATGTTGATTACCCCCATATATCTGATACTCGTCGTATCCTTCAGTGACTTCCTCCGAGCTATTCCCTTGATCGAACATTGGGAATTGTTGTGGCTGAATGGGGCGGTAGTGTGAAGATTGGGTCGGTAAGGTAGTTGAGGTGGATGAAGTAACGGTTTGCATTTGCTTGAGTGTAGTAGGGATGTCATTAGTGACAATTCTCACGTAGGGCAAGGACTATTGAGTGGCAATAGGTTGGCTGAATAATGGGTAGTGGGAGGATGTTGACTGATTTGAGTAAGGCGGTAAATTGTCTAGATTGGCGAATGGTGGTGGAGGCATTGGTGGTAGTTGTGTAGTAGTCAGTTGGGTTGATTGTGGTGGTTGAGCTGGTATGGTGGTGTTGGGTGATGTTTGTGTAGGAGTCGGGGTGAATTGAGTTTGTAGAGGTGCAGTTTCGGGTTGGTTCTCGAGGTTGCTTGAATTCTCCATGGTTTTGAGCTTTGAGGTTGGTGCTCGCACTATCTTGTTTTCTCGTTGCACAACTCGGGTGTGCCTAACGGTTCTCTCGATTTCCGGATCGTAAACTAGAGGCGAAGACTTCCCGGAGTTTCTCATATGATGCATGCACTTAAAAGATCACCTGCGCAACACAAACAAAAGAGACCTCGCGTAATTCTGAACAAAACAAAACAAAATAAAATGATACTTTTTTTGGGGTTTTTATCTATTTCGACTAAAAACTTAACACTAAACACTTTGCGCACGCCTCCCCGGCAACGACACCATTTTGATGTCTGTCGTGAAGAACATGCAAAAACCAACTAACTCTATAGATAGGGTAAGTCGGATATCGAACCAAAGGAGGATTGTGGAAAGTGTGTAATGCTCAACTTTGATTAACTACTATTGAAAAAGTAAAACTCAGTTGTGGTTTTGATTGATTATCTAAAAATTACGAACTAAAAGTGAAGTTTAAATCAATAGAGAGAACAATGGTGCCTCCAGATTTCAGGTTTTGCAGCTAGATTCAATTATGTGTTTAATCGAAACACTTACATAGACATAAGTGTTTAACCTAATTAACCAATTGTGATAATCAACGACTAAGTACTCCAGTTAATACATAACGGGAGGTTATCAAATAATCATCAATTGCAATTACCAACCCTAATCCCATAGCAAATATATCCCAATTACTAGAACTCTTGGGAATTGAATGATAAAGAACTAGGATTAAACAAAATGCAATTAGTTACAATCGATTAATCAAATCAAAGGTGAAAAGCATCAAATGCTTAGATCACCGAGTTCAAATGATAATCACAAACACATAATATCATCTAACTTACAAAAACCCTCCATCTGGAGGAAACCAAAAGAGTTTAGCCGCTCATCTCACAATCTTGATCTTCAAAGGCTTGGAAAACGGATTGTTGCATGATTGATTCGGTAAGATGTGAAGATACGAGGATGATTGATTGAGCTTGAATGCCAAAAAGTTGCCTCCTTGCTTCCCTAGTTGATCCTTGGTTGAAGAATAATGAAAACTAGGGTTTATTTTATATTAAAACCTGACAAAGAAACCCTATTTTCGTCCCCTATTTCCCTGCCTTCACCCACGGTTCAGAACCGTGGGCCACAGTATAAACAGAGTTGGCACAATTACCTCTACTGTGGGTGAAGGTCTGACCCGTGGGTCACAGTTTAAACTCCCTGTTGTTTTTTTTTTCTTCTTTACATGCTGAACCTTGGGTGAAACATACCTCTACCATCCTAAACCGTGACCCATGGTTTATGAACCATGGGTGAAAACGTGAATTGCTTAGCTTTTCTCCAACAATTGTGCAACTTTCATAAAATGGCAAGATTGGTCCCCCCAACTTTACTAACATCATTTTCTTCACATATTTCCATCATATAACTTTCATTTAATGACCCAGAGACCCCTCAAACTTCAATATCTCTTATTTCTTCAATATTTCAACTATAATTAACTTTCAATTAATTACCAAACGCCCCCTATACTTTATAGAATCTTGTTTCTTGCATTCTCAAGTTGTTTTCCGAACCGAACAAATTCTGAATCCGCACCGTAAGCTGCAATACTCATTCCAATGCATTTCACTCCATCTCTAACCGTCATAACTTCATCGAATTACATGTTTAACCTGCAAAACAACGAATACTCGTAGTTATCTCATTCAAGGCAAGTAAACACATAAATCATATACAAAACTCACGAAATAGGCACTTTAATGCTCAGGTTTCACCCTCTCCATCAATGTTTTATTAGCTATTTATGTGTTACTAACTAGGTTGATTAGTTCCTAGTTATTTTGTTTACGGGTTAACTTTTTGCCTCTAACGGTACTTTACCCGCTCTTTAATATTAACGTGGTTTGATTACCAAACCTGTTTTTGGGGTGTTACAGTATAATCATCAACCACAGTAAAAAAAATACTTGTAACCCTCTTTACTTTTAACTCTATAAGGCCCCCAGACATCCATATGAATAATCTCACCCAAACTTCTAGTTTTATGATCACTTAATGGAAAAGGATCACGATGTTGTTTAGATTTGTGACAAGTTTCACAAGGTATACTGTTTCAAGTTCAAATCATTTTTTAAAACTTTCAAGACAATTTCAGATGGATGTCCAAGTCTAGCATGCCATAGACTAGTTAAATCTACACTATTGCAACTAAAACAAGTAGACACAGATGACTCACCACAAAAATACAAACCATCATGTTGACTACCAGTCACCAGGATTTTCTTTGTTAACGCATCCTGGAGATAACAAGCACTTTCATCATATAACACAGAAACCTTACTATCCTTAGCAAGTTTATATACAGAAATGAGATTCACACAGTAATCTGGTACTACAAACACATCATAAAGAGTGACCCTTTCATTTAATTTGATATCCCCAATTCTTGTTACCAAAGCATTTGTCCCATTTGGATGATTAACTTTAACATTATATTGAGAAATATCCAATTGATTAATTAAACACGGAATAATGGATTTTAATAACCCTAACTATTAGTTGTTGGCTGGCAACGGTCCCAACTTCAAAAATAACCAGTGGTGCTCCTACCTTTTCATATATTGTAAACCAATGGACTTTTACTAAACCAAAAAGGATAAGGGGACAAAAAGAAATTAAGGTTCTGTTAGTAAAAGTCCATTAGTTTACAACATGTGAAAATGTGAGACCACCACTGGTTATTTTTTAAGTTGGGACCATTACCAACCAACGGCTAATAGTTTGGATTATTAAAATCCATTATTCCATTAAACACCTATCACTCATTACCATATGCTGATTAGCACCAGAATCACAGATCCAACTCATGTGTTTTAAAGAATCTCTTAAACTTGCAAAACAATACAAAGTCTTAACTATATTAGAATAACAAATCAGATTAGACCATATACCTGACATATTACAGCTAACACAACCTTCATTAGATTTTTTATTCAGTAAACTCAACAACTTTGACACCTAATCAACAGTTAAACTTGACACAACATTCTTATCAACTTCAGATGAATCACTAACCACATTATTACTAACAACCTGTTTCTTCCCTTTACTAAATTTATTTTTCATCCAGGGAGGATACCCAATAATTTCAAAACATTTGTCAATGTTATGTCCTACTTTGTTACAATGAGAACACTTCAAATTTTATTTTAGAATTTTACCAATTTTCTTCCTATTGTCAATAACAGAATTAGTTTTAGCAAAAAAAACCTACGTTTTGTTCTTTGGACATATTAACATTTGAATTCCTATGAGATTCTTCCCTGGAAATAATTGAAAAGGCTTCATTCACACTAGGTAAAGGATCCTTAATCAACAAATTTGTCCTAACAGATTGATACACATTGTCAAGACCCATCAAGAATTGCATCAACTTAATCAAATGACTAAAATCATTATGTTGTTTTGAAGCATTACATGTACAAACAAGTATCTGTAAGATTTGATCTAATTGCTTCCACATAATGTTTAACTTGTGATAATACTCGGCCACAGACACACCATTTTGAGAAAAAGAATTAATTCTTTGATATAAGTAAAAAACAATAGACCCATCCACCTTATCATAAGTCTCTTTTGATTCTTTCCAAACCTCAAATGCAGTTTTAGAATAAACATGACCAAGATATAACTCTTCTGAGACTGAGTTTAAAATCCAAGTTAAAACAGCTGAATTACACCTATCCCATTAAGCAGCTAATATATCATTAGTTTCAAGTTTAACCACAGAACCATCAATAAACCCAAGTTTATTTTTAACCCTTAAAGCAAGTGTCATAGCATTAGCGTAAACCGCTCTCTTCGATTGTGTTGGGCTAACTTCCTTGTTCAAGTCCGTCACCAACTTATCGGATGCACCGAAGTTAACTGAATCCGAGGATTTTCTCTTGTTTCGACTTCCACCGGAATCTTCGTTCAACAAATCGAATTTACTCCATTTTGCGAATTCTTTACAAACCTTCCACACCCCAATGTGCCTGAAAGCTTATTTGTATTTTTCTCGATAATCTTGAAGCGCCCTTTCCATAACATCAAAATTGTTACACCCGCTTCTACGTAAGGGTCCTATATGATTAAAATAAAATAATATTAGAATGTAATTAAAAAGAAATAAACGTTAAAATTTAATTAAGAAATATAAGGAAAGTAATTAAAATATAAATTGTACCGCTTGAATGAAAAACCGTTGAACCAATTCATTTTAGTCAACATCGAGCCCCATTTAGAGGTTAGTTGATCGTGTGATCGCTCGCTACTACCCCGAAGCCCAATGTAGTGTTTAAGAACAACTTTCCACAAACTATCTTTTTTGTTCATTTCTTTTTTGTCGGTTGTACGTTACCTGGACGTATGCTTGAGTCAACAACTCTTCCTCTTCGGGAGTCCGATCCACCCGCGAGGCTCGATTCATGAATTGCCCCTTTTTTCTTGCCTCTAACTTTAACCACATCCTCCTCTACAAACTCGTCACTTGCCACGTTCATTTCTTTCAAGTTAGCTTTGAATTGCGTTTCTTGGACGTATTTCTCCTCCTCATCATCAATGTCATAACGAAGTGGTGGTTCTCATTCCACATGTTCTTCTTCATAATGAGATGGATTCAGGGGCGAATCTATGTGTATCTCAGGGGTTGCACGAGCTACCCCTCAACTTTTCAAGTGACAGGACGACCCTTCGGCGAGTCAAACTTCTTCTTATATAGGTATAAACTTCTTGGCCACCTTTTACTATGACCCTCCCAGATTAATAGGAAGGCAACAATACAGTATTTGAGATGAAAAAAGAGAGAAACTAAATCGGAATTTCAGATCATAGGCGAACAGTTACTCTGTTAAAAGAGTGGTGATGATAAAGATGAACTTATGTTGCATTGGGTTTTTTTGTTTTTAATTCAATTAAGGCCCTTTAAAAGGTTAAATAAAGGCTCAAAGCAAAAAAATATTAAAATGTAAATGATAAGTCAAAACATAGTGTCGTATCGGGCCTTTTGTTTTTAACTAGTTAGATGCCCCGCCCGTGTTGCGGGGCGGTGCACGAATAATAAGCGAGTGTTAGGCAGCAGCTCATTGACACGAAAAACAACTAAATCGAGTCAACCAAATAAAAAAAAGCACTTTTATATTTTTGATAAAAAAACTAAAACAATGGCAACATTGTAATTTTTAACTGAGGGAAAGTTGTATTTTTTTACTGGGGTAAAATCGTAAATTGCCAAAAGATAAAATTATGGCAGTACTGTAAATTTGAAGGGGGGAAAAATTTGGAAGTTTAATAGGGAGAAATTCATAATTTTGCACCTAGGTTAACAGCGTAATATAAATTTGAACTACGGGCACAATCGTAATTTTATGCTGGAGGCAAAAGCACATTTTTATTTTGAACCGAGGGCAAAATCGTATTTTTTAGTTTGGGGCAAAGCATCATTTTATTTTGAAGGGGGGAAAAACGTAATTTTCAACTGAGTGCGAAATCGTATTTTTTTTAACGGGGAAAAATACCATTTTTTTAACTGAGGGCAAAATTGTAATTTTTAGCTGGGGGAAAAAACATATATTTATTTGGGACAAAAGCGTTAGATTATTTTGAGCTGGGGGGCAAAACGGTCATTTTAAAATGGATATAAAATAATAAACTGGTTGGTCCAATGGGAGAGTGGCAGACGAAATCGTAATTTTCACTTGAGAGCAAAATCGTAATTTTGAGCTGGAGGCAAAACCGTAATTTTAGATTGAGGTAGGAAAAAAAAAAAAACCAAATTTTCAGCCGCCCATGTTGGCCAATCAAAGCCCACAGCCGACATTGTAAAATGTAGTATTGTATAATTCAATCAAGACTAGAGGTGCACAAATCGGTTAATTTTAATAACCGGTTCGGTTAACCGGTTATAGCGGTTAATTTGATCTTTTGACTTTAACCGGTTAATGCTTTAACCGGTTATTACTTTAACCGGTTATTTTTTTAACTGGTCCGGTTAATTACTTTAACCGGTGTGGTTAATTAACCGGTTATTTTCGGTTATTAACCGGTTTTTTTTGCCTTTTTTTTGAATTTTTCGGTTTTTTTTTCGGTTAACCAGTCTACCGGTTAAAAAAACCGGTTAATAACCGGTTCCTAACTAAATACTTATAACCGGTTACTAACCTACGGTTAAAAATAACCACTAATCGGTTATTAACCGGTTACGGTTTCGGTTAATAACCGATTACGGTTAATTAACTGGTTATTTTGTGCACCTCTAATCAAGACCCACTAAAAAGTTAAATAAAGGCTCAAACGAAAAAAAATATAAATGATAAATCAACGACATAGTAGACAAGGTTAAAAAATATATTTTGTTTAGTTTGTAGTTTATTAATGTTTTAATAAGCTTTTTCTTTTGAATATATTTGAATAATGTTTTTTTTATATATAGACATGTACTTTACTAAACCATTTTTATAAAAGATTAAAATATAAAATTTAAATCCATTAAATACCAACTAAATTAATGTTAAAAGAAGTTGACAATCGTTTTTTGTGTTTGTCGTGGTTGTAAAACAAGGTCTCCAAGGCCGAGTACTCCCCGAGTAGTCGCTACAAGGTAGGCTGCCGACGCGACTTTCTTCAACTCCGACTAATTACTTGGAATCGATCAAATGTGGTAAACATCGGCCAAAATCGGATATAGTAGGTCAACTCGGGCCGAGTTTGACTTAAAATAAAATAAACCATAATTTCTATGCCTATAATATTAAATAATAAATATCAAGTTCACGTATTTTGTTATAAATATTAGTAAATTTATGTTATTTAACATATATTTAATTTCCGAAAACTAATTTCTTTATAATTTGGCATGTCCGAGTACTCCCCGTGTACTCTTCGCCTAGGCCGAGTACTCTCAACTCCCCGGTCGACCGACTAGGGAGCGCCTAGCGACTTTTGCAACCATGAGTACACGTATTGTTAAAAAAATTAGCCGACGTTTGATTTGGATCCCCCACAAAATATGTTTAGGTTGCGTTATTTTGAAGTGCAAAACACCCCTGAATGCACAGTAAAAACATTCACCATTTTATGAATGTACGCTAAAAACGGATACCTGTGACCTTTTTTTCTAGATCCACCACTTGATGGATTCCTATACGTTGCAAACGCATTGAAGTTATTCATCGCTTTTGAAGAGAAATCAAGTATAGGTTGTGAAAAAAATAGTTTGATTGTTGCCTATCATACATATAGGGTGTTGGGATATGTTGCCTAGGTTGGTGTGGTATATACAAGTCACCACCAAAAACCCCACCTCAACTCGAATCGGCGCCTCATTTGCTAGAACCAACACCTCAGGATTTTTTTTTTTTTTTTTTTTGAATCCATTGAAATGAGGGTGGGTTAGACCGAAATGGATTGGTTTGAATTGGGAGTGAACTAGAATTGAACCCCCCGCGTTGCGGGGCGGTTTTTTAACGTGATTTGAGCGTACATCCGAATCAGAAACTTCAAGCGAAATACCGGTCATCACAAAGCATATACAGAAATGTACATGAAAATAGAAAATTTATGCAAGAGGTGCAAGGTATGAGAAAGAAATTATAAAAAGTAAATAGTGCATGATATGCGTGGCATCAACATTGTTGTTAAAATGATATCACTATTTGACTTACCTTTTGATGCAAGTTCTGCCTTGATAACAATGATCAACAACACTTGTTTGTTGATTAGAGAGTGTAGGACTAAGTTATTTTGGTTTTTAAAAGCGTGTAGCGATCCGGTGCGGTTTGATCCCAAAAGCCAATAACTTTTCAAACACCAAAATATAAGATATTTTCATCATCTCTAGTCTAATTTGTTCAAAGACTCAAGCAGATTTGAAAGAAAAAAAACGCATATTATACAAAGTAAGCAAAACACTCACTAACTTAATCAATCAAATACCTTAAAAAAAGTTATCAACTAACAGAGGCATCTTAACACATTCAGATACAATCAAATCAAGAGAACTTAATTTACTATATCCCAAACACACTCTATATAAAAGTAAATATAAAAAGAAACCCTAGATTACCAATTTACTCGATTCAGCTCATTCCGAAACACAAAACGAAACAATTCAGAGACGATTTATAATAACAAAATCAAATTCAGCACATGAAAGCAATAAGAAGACTTAAAAATCACGTTAATTTCAATATTATGTATACCATCATTCAATGCTTCAATTGCTTGTTTCAAATCAGTTCCTCCAGTAGTAACAACAGACGGTAACCTTCCAGAACCATCCTTCTTCATCCAATTCGCCGAATCCTCTGAAAACTCTCCGTCAATTCCAATCCTACTCGATGGAGAACGAGTCGGAGAAGCCGTAAAAACAGAATCAGACAGAGTATAACTCCCAACCTGCAAGCTATCCACCGGCGGATGAGCAAGCGTCGGAACAGCCACACCGACGGCACGTGAGAGGTTATCGGAAGCATGACGTGGCGGCGGAATCATGATCGGAGAAAGTGAATTGGAGATCGGAGATTGTGCCGGAGTTGTAGCGGCCGGACCGGATTGAGTGCGTTCTGGCGGTGGACCGGGAGTGAAGAAGCCGACCTTCGGATCGATCACGCGCGACGGCCGGCGAGGATCCATCGGTGATGGTTAGTTGTTGCGGCGGCGGTGGTGGTGGTGAGTTGATGGTGGAGTTTTGATTGATTGAGTGTAGGAATTTGAAGGTTTCATGGCGGATAAGTGGTGGTAGGGTAGAAACGCCATTGATGAAGTGGAAGCTTGAGGGTTTTGAGGATGAATTGCAGAAGTAGGGTAGAATTTTGTCATCGTTTGGTATTTATTATTATTTTTTTTTGTATGGGTGATCGAATAATAAATAACAAACTTGAGGGGCAACAACCAAAACTCAAAAAAGTCCCTGGCGCAAAGGGACGATAGTAATTGATATATAGTAATTGATATATATAATAGGGTGTACCTATTGGCACACTTATTTGCCTATCTACACACTTTAAAAGATGTTTTTTGTCCTTATATGCATACTCTGCAGTGTCGAACTGTGGCCAAAACGCGGCGTTTTGGTCCGGTTAACCTAACAAAGACTGACGGGTCTGTTGACCGGACCAAAACGGCGAGCTTTGGCCGCGTTTTGGTCCTGTCAACCAGACAAAAGACTGACACCCGGTCTGGTTGACAGGACCAAAACGGGGCCAAAGCTCGGCGTTTTGGTCCGGTCAACAGACCCGTCAGACACTCGTCAGTCTTTGTCTGGTTAATCGGACCAAAACGTCGCGTTTTGGCCACAGTTCGACACTGCAGGGTGTGCACATAAGGACAAAAAACACCTTTTTATGGTGACTATCTACACACCAAGTGTGTAGATAGTTTGGGCCATATAATAATATGGGGTAAATTACTTTTTGAGTCCCTGTGTTTTATGGGTTTTAACTAGTTGAGTCCAAAAGCAAAAAGTTTAACGACCTGAGTCCCTATAAGCATTTTCTTTAACCATTTGAGTCCAAATTCAACCTCAGTTAGATAATCTCAGTTAATTTTTTTTAAAATGACCAAAACACCCTTTTATATTAAAAAAACCATTTTATTATTAAATATATATATATATATATATATGTATGTCCAGATCAACAAACCCTTTCATATTCACCATTACCTCCAGAACTTTCTCTCTCTCTCTACCAAAACAATCACTACCATAACCATCATACACCACCATAACCATAATACCTCCGACAACACCGTCGTCACCATCTCCACCTCCACCGCAACCTCCTGATTCCGATTCACCGCAAGTTCTTCAATCTCCGCAAGTCTAGATCTAGCGATATCAACAAACTCATGGATCTGGATAGTCACCTAGGGTTTTGAGAACAGATCGACGGCTGCACTACACCTAGGGTGAAACGTCTTCAACGGCTGCACTCCACCTAGGGTTTTGAGAACAGATCCGGACGTCTTCAAGGTCTTCAATGGCTGCACTCCACCAGCGTGAAACGTCTTCAACGGCTGCACTCCTGCGTCCAGGCTGTTCTCCACCAGCTCCATTGACGCAACTGGTAGATTGATTGTATAGGATAAATGGATTACCGGCGAGATGGAATTGGATGATGGAAGAAAATTTTGATTTGATGGAATTGGGTGTTTTAGGGCTTTTAACTACAGGGACTTAGGGCAGTGGTGGTGGCAGTGGGGCGGCAGCGGTGGTGGCAGTGGGGCGACACTAGTGGTGGAGGTGAGACAGCGGTGGGGATGGTGGTGGGGCAACACTGTTAGGGTTTCTTTTTCTAGAGTTTTGTTGAAATTTTGTTGGATAGGTGGAGAGGGAGAGGCGACGGAGACATGGTGGTCTCGTATGCAGGCGGTGGTTGATGGTGGTAAGGGTCTAGATGAGAGAGAGAGAAGGGATGACATGTCTGAGTTTGTGCGATGGTGGGGATGGTCGTGCGATGGTAAGGATGATGGTGGTGTGGTGGTGCTGATAATGGTGCGGTAGAGATGATGGTGGTGTAGTGGTGGTGGTTCGGTGGTGGAGGTGGGGGTGGTGCGGCGATAGTGGTAGAGAGAGATTACAGTGTGTGTGAGAGAGGTTGCAGAGGGGTTGTATCCCTTTCTACATATATATAATTTATTTTTATATAGATATATTATATATTAAAAATTTATGCATTAAACACTTGTTCCTTAATACTCTTGTGCATATAAGACTTGTACTTATGTGTAAATGACCAAATTGCCCTTGTAGTTAACAGACTTGGTGGATGGAGTTAGAAATTTGGACTCAAATGGTTAAAGAAAATGCTTATAGGGACTCAGGTCGTTAAACTTTTTGCTTTTGGACTCAACTAGTTAAAACCCATAAAACACAGGGACTCAAAAAGTAATTTACCCATTAATATGAGAATGTGTGTGATTTAAAATGGAAGTGGAAGATAAATATATTATATAGATTTAAAAATTATTTTTTTTAATAACGGTCATAGTGGTTGCAATGCCAAAATAGTCTCTAGAAACTGTCACGTTTTCTCTCTCACACACAACCACCAAAACACCTACCAAAAAATCAAGCAAAATGCCAAAATTCTAGCGAACAAAACTTATCTTCGGATACTACTGCAGTGCTCTGCTAGTAAATAAATAACTGTTTGCAATTCGGTGTTTCATCTGACATCCGTACTGTTTTCATTCGAAGAATGGCGTTCGTTACGGGATTGGTAACCGGAGTTATAGTTGGAATTGGATTGATTGTTGTGTTCGTTCGGTCTGAAAATTCTCGATCTAAGAGTCGCTCTGCACTTGTAAGTTTGATTTGGTTCAGCTTTGTAGTAATTTGTAATGTAATTGTGTTTGTAACGTAGAGAGTTGAATTGAAACTTAAATAGTTGAATGTTGATATTATTATAAAGTTTGCAATTGTTTGTTAGTGTACCTAGCTTTATGTCACAGAGTTGTGTTTATGGACTCGTGTTAGTGGAGTGTTCTAACTTCCGACCAATGGTACCACTAGATGTCCTCAAAGGATTTAGCTAAAAAAACACATTTATCTTTAAATTTTGTTTATAACTTTTTATAAACCTCATATATCTTATTCCTCATTTGCATCTCTATTCAATTAAATAATACTTCTTTATTTGTTTTATTATTATTATTTAAACATAGGTGCTGTTTTGGTTTTCGGTTTCTTCGGTCTTAAGGCTGTTTGGCAACTTCTGAATGATTAAGTGCTGAACTAGTTAGAGTTCTGAACCATTAAGTGTTGAACCAGTAAGAGGTCTGAATCATTAAGAGCTAGTATAATGCTTAACCGTTCAGAGGCAAATGTCTAACCAATTCAGATTAGAGGTCTAAACCATTCAGACACAGTATAATGCTTAACCATTCAGAGGCAAATGTCTGAACCATTCAGACATTTGCTTGCGAAACAAACAGTCTGAACCATTAAGTACCGAACCAGTAAGAGGTCCGAATCATTAAGAGCCTCATTAAGAGGCAAACAAACAACCCCTTAGACTTTTATTCGTTTGAAAAGCGAAGAGAAATGGATAAAGAAAACGCCTAAAATCCAAGCGATTCAGTACAGTTGAGTAGTTCTGAGCTTTAACACACTAGAATCCTTGTTTATCCTGGTGTAAAATGACTCTCTTTTAGTTTATGTTAGTGCTTAACTGTTTGTGTTCTACATTTGTATATCTATTCAATTAAATAATAATTATTGTGGTTATTTTCTCTTTCTTGCACTCACAAAATATGAGGAAAGATGGATGAAATGTTAATCGGTTCGGTTTCGTTTATTCTGGTTATTCGGTCTGGTTTATTCAGTTTTTAGATTCTATTAGTTTATAACCAAAAACCAAACAGAACCGAACACCTCTAAAACCCAAGCGATTCAACACAATCGAGTAATTAGTAGTTATGAACTCCAAACATTTGGTCCGTCACCATAGTTGTCAATAGCGATGGCTACGCTCGCTATAGCGAATAGCGTAGCGTATAGGTCTTGTCTTGATATAGCCTCTGTAGCGATAGATAGCGACCTTTAATTTTTTTTATATAAATAGCAATTAAATATAGCTATAAAATAGTTGGATTTAGGTTTTTGTTAAATATACATGTAAAATAGCGTATATACAAGAGTATTTTGATATAATATACGTATAATTTTTTTCTAGTGTATCGCTATTTATAAAATAGCGCCCGCTATTTATCGCTATTCGCTATGTAGCATATAGGTACCTTATCGCTATTTGTCGCTATTCTTCGTTAACAACTATGTCCATCACATTTAGCTAAGCTTTGACACACTAAAATCCTTATTTATTTTGGCGTTAAAGGACTCTGTTTGAGTTTATCTTATTGCTGAATTGTACGCAATGGATACTTAGGGTGCTGAAATCTCATAGTTTGCACTAAAGTAGTTAGAGATGAAATGCATAAACTAAACAGTTATGTTAACACAATAACACACACACACAATATATATAACTTCCTTCATATGTACAAGTAATTCTGGGCTAAAATATCTGATAAAGGCGGTGACGATTGCGAGTCTTGCAAGAATGACGGTTGAAGATTCAAAGAAGTTGCTGGGCCCAGAATTCTACCCTTCTTGGGTTGTTTTCTCAAGGAGACAGAAGTTGAGTTTTATTTATTCTCCCTGCTTATTTACTCTAGGTCAATGCTGTATCTATTTCTGGAGACTGATTGTATTGTTTGATATTTCAGTTGAATTGGCTTAATGCTCATCTTTGTAAGATCTGGCCCTATGTTGATCAGGTCAGTTTCGCAAGTGTTGATTTCCTCTTTGTTGTACAGTACGTCTAATTTAAGTAATCGAAATGAAATAATCAATTGTAAAATGACATGATGACATTGGAGCCTCTATATACTTACTTTCTATATGGAGTTAATTACACAGATAGTTCTTGTGGTTTATTGAAAGTAACACCTTTGAGTATTAACTTTTTTTTTGTAACAGGTTCAGGTTCTATGGTTCGATTTTGTAACACCTTTGAGTATTAAGGCTAATTGCCGTTGATTTTTCTGTTAATTCAGTGTAAAATTACTTATATAACTAGAGGGACCATTTATATAATATTCTATATAATGGAGTAAACAACTAAAACACCACTACATTGGATTCTCTATGATAGAAAAACAGAAAACTAAAGTACACCTGTATATCTAGAGGCTCATATTCAACCCTCTATATTTTATCCCGAGTGTATAAAAGAGAGAAAATGATAAAATAATTGTTTGTGAGTAAGATAAAGAATCAAAGATAGAGATGGAGAGTTGGATGTTGGAGGTTTTTGAAAATTAAACAAAATTTTGATAAAAGTGTGTTTTTTAGTTATATTGTAAAGATGGAGACGGAGGATTGAATGTGTATGCAACTCTAACTGTTTTAAGGATCTAAGATAAAGGGTAAAACTAGGGCATACAAGTAATTTCACTCTACTCTTTGATAATCAATTTTTTTGCATACGTTTTAAAGATGATTATTATTAGACCCTGAACAATAAGCTAATCATAAGCAGTAGTTTATCGTTGTGTAGTGGCTGTGTATAATTTGTATGTGCATTTCGAAAGTAATGCTGAATATGTAGAACTGAATAATCAACTGTAATAAAACATGGTGCTGAAATGAGTGTTTTGGTGCAACTTGTTCCGCTTGAAGTTGTAAAAATCAGTTTTTCATATTATTTGAGTTTTCGGAAAATAGTGATTATTAAGCAAGTAATCAAGAAAATAAGGATGAAACTAGAGTATACAAGTAATTTCTACTCTACCCTTTTGACAAATAAGAAATTTCAACCAGTATGAAACTATTATTCCAAATCTATTATTTGGCATCCTGCTTATTATGTGATTTTGGAATTTGGATTGTTGAGTAGGCAGCATCTGAAGTTATAAAGGCCAGCATGGAGCCAGTTCTTGAGCGATATAGACCAATAGTATTGTCGTCTTTGACATTTTCCAAGTTTACTCTTGGTACAGTTGCGCCACAATTTACAGGTGATCAGGCTAAATGGGTTCTTACCATTTGGCTCTATTCTTTCATTTGTTTTCATGGTTTAAGGTGAAGATTTCACATTGTTGTCGTTTGTGTTGTTTAGGAGTTACTATCATTGAAGACGAAGGTGAGGGTGATGGCATAACTATGGAGTTAGAGATGAATTGGGATGGGAACCCGAGTATAATACTTGATGTCCAGACCCGACTTGGAGTTGGATTGCCTGTGGAGGTAATTCCGTTTGGTACCCGTCTTTTGCTATTATTAGATAATAAATAATATAGTAAAGTACACGGATGGTCCCTATGGTTTACCAAAATTTTGGATTTGGTCCATAGTTTTCCAAAAGTACACAGATGGTCCCTACGGTTTGCATGTTGTAACACATTTAGTCCCTAGCCAACAAATCTAAAGGTTTAAGCATGTCCAGGTTAGGGACTAAATGTGTTACAAAGTGCAAACCACAGGGGCCATGCATGTACTTTTGGAAAAAGAACTGGGGACTAAATGCATTACATATTGCATACCACAGGGATCATCTGTGTACTTTTGGAAAGCTAGGGACTAAATCCAAAATTTTGGTAAACAACAGGGACCATCCGTGTACATTACTAATTAGCTTTAACTTTGTTTAGCATTAACAAATACAAAATATGTATCTATTTTCATCCACCAAGAATTAATGTTCATAGCGAGACATTACTAAAAGGTGTGTTTGGATGTGGCTAGTAAACACAATTAACGTAATTTGAGTCGTAATAATCAGATTTACATTTTTTTAGCAAAGATTGATTATATTCATGATCTTTTTTTCCTTTTTTTGTATAGGTGAAGAATATTGCATTTACTGGCCTTTTTAGGTTGATTTTTAAGCCTCTAGTTCCCGAGTTTCCTTGTTTTGGAGCTGTATCGTTTTCTTTGAGACACAAGGTACATTTTCTTTCTTCTGCAGTCTTTTAGTTTGGCTATACATTCATTGGCTAGAGTAAAAGTTTTTTATTCTTCTAAATCATACAGAAAAACTTGGATTTCAAACTGAAAGTAGTTGGTGGTGACATTTCAACTATTCCTGGTGTTGCTGATGCCCTTGAGGTATGAAAATATTTTATTTTTCTTTGCTCTATTCATTTTGTTACTTATAAAAGTGGAACGGGTCAAACAGATTGAAATTTGACCAAAGTCTGTTAATGTGTACAACCTCCTAAATCTTTTCAACCCGAACCTGTATTTGCATTCTCTTAAGTTTTCTTGTTTACACAGAGTACTATACGTGACGCCATTGAGGATTCAATCACCTGGCCCATTCGAAAAGTAATTCCCATTTTGCCTGGAGATTACAGGTACATCTTCAATCAAACTTATTGGTGGCAATTTCGACCAACTTACTTTTGGATGGGTCGATATGGTAACGGGTCAAATGGGTCGATAATCCTCAAAAATGTAATTGTAGTGCATACAACCTTTTAAATTATTTGATCTTTTGGTCGATAATCCTCAAAAATGTAATTGTAATGCATACAACCTTTTAAATTATTTGATCGAAATAATTATATCTGTATTCTTTTTTGGCACACTATTTATCAGTAAAAAATGAAAAATTCGGACAATAACTGTTTTATGTGATTCCATTGGTTATCAGGGAACTGGTGTGCCCCATTAGTTTTCCTTCTCATGGTTATCAAAAAGAATGACAATATGACATTTAGTACCTATTTCTAACTTTCTCCTCGTTTATGCTATCTATTGTAAAAGTTAGTTAAAAGTATAATTGTATAAAAACAAATATATGTTGAGATTATCTGATCTATGCGGTTTGAATCGTTTAATCAATAGCGACCTTGAACTAAAGCCTGTGGGAACACTCGAGGTGAAACTCGTTCAAGCTCAAGGTTTAACAAACAAAGACATTATTTGGAAATCCGATCCTTTCGCTGAGCTATACATACGTCCCTTACGTAATAAAACGCAAACTAGTAAAGTTATCGTAAGTCATCTCTTTCGTACAATTTTTACTCCTTCATTAGATACGTAAACACTACTCGTTTATTTATTTGTTATATTATCTTCAGAGCAACGACTTGAATCCAATTTGGAACGAACATTTTGAGTTTGTGGTCGAAGATGTTTCGACACAACACTTGACGGTAAAAATATTCGATGATGAAGGGCTTCAAGCAGCTGAACTCCTTGGAAGTGCTCAAGTGCAGTTGAGTCAACTTGAGCCTGGTAAAGTGAAGGATGTTTGGATAAAATTGGTAAAAGATTTGGATCTTCAAAGGGACAATAAAGATCGGGGGAAGGTAACTCTTGATTCCTGTTGGTTAAATAGTAGGTGTAAATGAGCCGAGCCAAGCTCGATCATGCTTTTATGAAGCTCAAGCCGACTATTTTGAGATCGAGCTCGGCTCGAAAGTAAAACCCAAGAGCTTGAGTTCGGCTTGGCTTGGCACGAGGTAAGTTGAGAACAATTTTAAACGAGCTAAAAACTTGGCTCGAACTCTCTTCGATAGCTTAAGCAAGCCAAAGCTCGGCTATCCAATGTTAAATAGTATTATATTATATATAAGAAAAATAGTATAAAATTTGTTTGGGCTCGTTTAGGCTCACGAGCCTAAAGGAGCTTTGTATGTAAAGCTCGAGCTCGATAAACTAAACGAGTCATATTTCAGTCTTGAGCTCGGGCTCTGGCTCGTTCAAGCTTTTTACAGATCCGATTCTGAGTTGCTCTTAAGCTAAAGAAAGTTTATGGTTTTTTTATATCTTTTTTTAGAAAAAAAGTGGAATTACTATATGTATTTTGGATATTGTTTTGGTAAATAAAATACTATTCTATGAACTTAAATGGTTTGTTTCGATAATTATTTCTGTTTTCTCCTAATTTCTACCGGAAAATACAAAAATCATAGAGCTTCATTAACTTTTTTCCTAGGCCTAATCCCTATTATAATAAATGATTCTAAAGAATGTTACGTGTCAATACCAGAATCATTATCACACATTTATCTTTTACGGGAAAGGATCAAATAGGAAGTTTATTTTGGCTAGGAACTATAGGAAGCAATAGGATTAGGACATGTGGCAAAATTTAAAATAAAGAGAAAGGGTATTTTAGTCAATCTTATCATTTTCTTCTTCCTTCTTCTTCCCAGTAACATCAAAACCCACCATTTTCAAAACCCACCATCTTCAACCATTTCTATCTCAATAATCACTACATTATAGTGCGATTTTCGTCACCAATCAATGATTCAAACACCCGATCAACGTGTTCTTCAGCTTTTTTTGAAGAAAACCCAGTTTAATTCCATACAAAATCTCGTTTTTTCGGGTGATTTTGAAGATAATCACTCGATTCGTTCGATTCGATCGCTAATAAGTGTTTCAATCATTCAAATTTCGTCAATCGTTGAAGAAACCGACTTCGATCCATGTAAGAAATTCTTTAATTTCATTTTTATTATCTGGGTTTTTGATTTAGTCGTTGCGTTTTACGATCTTGGCGGGGGTCTGGGGGCAGAGCCCCTGGTAGCAGGGTCCCATCCCTGGCGGGGTCCAAGGGCAGAGCCCCTGGCTGGGGTTCAGCTCGGGAATTTTTTTTTTCGATTAAATTGCTTTAATAAAAATGCATCAAAAAAATTAATTTTCCAGAAATTGGCTCATTTCGAAGACAGTAATTCGTAGACAATTCACAGACAGTTTTATGTGTCCATTGCGTTTTAGAAATAAGAGAGTTTTATGTGTTTTCTGGCTATTGCGTTTTAGAAAAAACACATTTTTAAGTGTTTTTAGTCATTGCGTTTTAGGTAAAACACATTTTTGAAGTGTTTTTAGTCATTGCGTTTTAGGTAAAACACATTTTTAGGTGTTTTCAGTCCATTACGTTTTAGAGAGAACACTTTCTTTTGTTTTTTTAGGCCATTGCGTTTTAGAAATGAGACATTTTTAAGTGTTTTCTGGCCATTGCGTTTTATAAATAAGACATTTCTTTGTGTTTTTGGTGCATTGCGTTTTAGGTAAAACACATTTTTATGTGTTTTCGGTCCATTGCGTTTTAGAAAAACAGACATTTTAAGTGTTTTCTGGCCATTGCGTTTTAAAAATAAGACATTTGTTTGTGTTTTTGGTGCATTGCGTTTTAGGTAAAACACATTTTTATGTGTTTTCAGTCCATTGCGTTTTAGAAACTACACTTTCTTTTGAGTTTTTAGCCTATTGCGTTTTATAAATAACACATTTCTTTGTGTTTTCTGGTCATTGCGTTTTACAAATAAGACATTTCTTTGTGTTTTTGGTGCATTGCGTTTTAGAAAAATGTCATTTTTTAGGGTTTTTTTTTCCATTGCGTTTTACGCAACTGGGTTTTCAAAAAAAAAAAAATTCGAAAATATAGCAATAGTATACTCGTTTTAAAGATAAAAAAACGTTCGTTTTTTTGGTGCAATTTTTATAAAAAAAATAATGTCGTATGAAAGAGTTATTAACGTTTAAAAAATGGGGGGAATTAGAGGAGAGAGAAACTATTGCCTTGTATTGACTAGAATGCCCCTAAACAAACTCACGCGCCTCTTTTCTTCTCTTCAATTTCCATCATTTAATCTTAGCCCTAGATTAACTAAATGGATGGTCAAGATCACTTCCTAGCCTTCTTAGCCAAATAAACTTTCTATTGTATCTCCACCCTATCTTTTACACTAAAACTTAATTTAAATATTATTAAAACTTAACTTAAATATTAAATCTTAATTCCTACAATATAGGAATATACATATTAAAGCTTTATATAATCTCTATCCCTGTCTCTTCTATCTCTATATTATTTTTTTATTTATTTTACCTTATAAATAAAAATTTTAGGGGACACATCTCACAATTCTAAGCAGCCTTAATTTTTGTTTTTCACCTAAACCGTATATCCATTTAACTTACCCATGGATCCTTACCTGTTTCAAATTTACCCGATTTGTTTTTCAATATTACATTTAATACTTTCTTTATTTCGTTTTTATCAACCTTGCGCATTTTCATTATTTACACTTACCAATTTATAATAAAACTTTAATTCACCTTGCGCATTTTCATTATTTACACTTACCATTTTATAATAAAACTTTAATTCACCGTTATGATCTCTCACATATTTAAAATTATAAAAGTAAAACCAATTTTTACTAATTCAAGCCGTGTACTACATGAGATTCTAACCTAGTTGGCAATAAAAGAAAGCCACTTAATGTTCCTAGTTCAAGAAAAAAACCGAATAACATTAGAAATCAGTATGTTGTTTTATTGAATGAGCAAATATTAGGAGTAAACTGTAGTTTTACACCCTGTGGTTGACACCCGCCGACACGTTACACCCTATTTTCAAATTTCGTCAACTTTACAGGGTCGTTCCTACGTTTTTGGAGACCCTAAGCGAACTATGAAGAGGGAGCCCTAATTTCACTGATAAACTCTCCTCTAATCCCGACGCCACGAGTCTCCTCCAATCCCGACTTTCGTCTAGTGATAGTCGATAGCCTAGAAATTGAAAGCAGGTTGCGATGGGAAGTGGGAACGATGATTACAGCTGTATTTAGGGGCTTTAGGCCGCTAAATATTGATGATTAGGTAGATGTTTGTTGTGTTGTAATAGTTGGAAATCAAGGCGAAATGGGTTTTGAAACTTGGCCTTTTTTTGCTAAACAATATTTATTTGGGGTTCCTTCAATGAAAAACCAGTTTAGTTTAAAATAAACGTATTTATTTGGGCCTAATACATATTTATATAATATAAAAGAGAAAGGTCGGTGGCCACACTACCACCAACCTAACTCTAAATACTTTCACACATGCAAGTGTACTCCATGCGCTGGCCCACAACCTACACCATCGCATAGCCACTCCACATTCAAATATTATTATTATTATTATTTATTTAATTTATTATCTATTTCATTAACTGCCACTATTCTCATTTTCCTGATCTTCCAAGAAACCTTCATGGCTTCAAGTTTGACAAAATCACCCCTTAAACTTTTTCAAATATACAAAATTCACTGCTCAAATTTCTAACTTAACAAAAATGACCCTCCTATTTTCCAACTTGACAAAAAAGGCCTCCATACATTCTAACTTCTCTTTAACCCTCAGACTTTTAACATGTAACCCATTCTACCCCCAAACGTTGCTATAATGTCAGAGGTAACCCTCTAAACTTTGAAAATGTCATTTTGACCCCCTCAAGTTTCTAAAGTTTCAAGCTTAACCCAAAACTAATTTCTTAAGTTTTTATTTTTATGGACATGTCGGTATAAAATTCGAGTTGGTCTACGCATTAGCGTAATTTTTGTCTGAAAATGAGCCGGGTCAATTATAAAATGTTTTTTATGTATGTTTTGAGTTGGACTACGATTTGTCGTAAATTCTATTTGGAAAAAAATCGGGTCAAATGTAATACGTTTTGATTCGAAGGTATAAATCTGAGTTATCATACGATTTGACGTAAATTTAGTTCGGAAACGAGTCTGCTTGATTGTAGTATGTATGTTATCATTTCGCGTATGGCGCCGCCGCAACGCGCGGCGGGTAAAAGAACTAGTACTATATAAAAAAACTTTCTCAAAACTTGGAGGCCCTTATTTTTTGGTGGCGGCCTGTGCCTAGGTTGTAAAGCCTATAGAGCCGGCCCTGCAACTTTACACCCCGTCTTTTCCAGAATGAATCAATGTTCGACCCTGCACCTTAACGACGTTAAATGGCAACATTACTCACTAACGGCGCAGGGGCAAAACGGACATTTCCCCTCATTTTTACTTAACCCTCTCAATTACCCACCCTACCTTTTCTTAACCCTCTCTTTTTTATACCTGCTCATTCACACTCACACCCAATTTCACTTCCAGCGATATTCCGACCGCCAGAGCAAAACCTACAAATTCCAAACAATCCATGATGATTTCAATGCTATATAACAGATAGAAAAGTTTTCTCTTCCAAAAATCATTTTTAATGTTCTTTAAGGTGAACTAAAATTGCATGATTTGTTTATAAATGACAAGTGATACATGTCTGTCTTGCAGGTACACTTGGAACTTCTGTATTGCCCATACGGCATGGATAACACGTTCACGAACCTGTTTACTTCTGACTTCTCCATGACATCTCTAGAAAAGGTTCTTAAAACCGGAGAAACCGAAGATGGCGATTTAGTAAGTAAGAAACGAACCGTAATTATACGAGGAGTGCTTTCCGTCAATGTGATATCTGCCGAAGATTTACCATCTACAGATCTTTTGGGAAAGACTGATCCTTTTGTTGTGCTCACTATGAAGAAAACCGGGAGGAAAAACAGTACCAGGGTACTTTTGTTTACCTTTTTAATGGTTCACTTGTGAATTATGTCGTATTTGTCTTTTATAAAGATTTTGTTTACGTGTTTGCAGGTTGTGAACGAGAATTTGAACCCGGTTTGGAATCAGACTTTTGACTTTGTTGTGGAGGATGGGTTGCATGATATGCTCGTTGTTGAAGTATATGATCATGATACAATTGGGAAGGTACATGCATTTAACAAATATTTCTTTTAGTAAAGTACACGGATGGTCCCTGCACTTTACCAAAATTTCGGATTTGGTTCCTAGCTTTCCAAAAGTACGGACGGTCCCTGTGGTTTGCACTTTGTAATGCATTTAGTCCTCAGCCAACAAATCTAAAGGTTTTAGCAGGACCAAGTTACGAACTAAATGTGTTACAAAGCGTAAACCGCAGGGACCATCCATGTACTTTTGGAAACGCTGGGGACTAAATGGGTTACAAAGTGCAAACTACAAGGACCATCTGTGTACTTTTAGAAAGCTAGGGACCAAGTCCAAAATTTTGGTAAACCACAGGGACCAAGTCCAAAATTTTGGCATTTTACTTTATAATAGTTTAAGAGGTTGTAAGCATTAAAAATACGCGTTGCATGACTTTTGACCCATGAATTGACCTATTCAATACACAAGCACCTGAAATCCTTGTCATGCTTATTTTGGACAATGTGATACCTGTTTGTTTATATGCAGGAATACATAGGAAGATGTACTTTGACACTAACTAAGGTCATACTCGAAGGAGAATACAGCGACTGTTTTCCACTCGAAGGTGCTAAATCCGGGAAACTCAATTTGAGCCTTAAGTGGACGTCTCAACCAATTTACCGCGATCCTGATAATTGAAAACCACACGAACTCATGATCCTCAAAAGGGTTGTCGAATATTGAGGTACACACGACCCGTACATAATCTTTGTGAAAATTATGGTAAGAACATAGGTGTTATTGATTTGGATATTGAAGACAATAAGTGAATACGTTTGTTGAGCTGTAGGATTTGGTTTTGTATTCTCTTCCTTTACAACTTCTGCTGTTTTTGTTTTCAATCATTTAAAACCGATGGAACACATTTTCATCTTCTTCAGTCTTTACCTTTGTCATGATGGCTGTTCTGGGCCCTTCAAACATCTTGACCCATGCATACGGAAATGGATAATTCGGTTGTATACTTATATTTTACTGATAGCAGGTAAGAAAAAAAATACATACATAGGAATCGGGTCAAACATGTTAAATAATGTTAAAATTTGCTTAAAACATTCTATGTTTTCTATTAAAAGATTTACATTATTGTCTTGATGGCATTATTTTTATAATTATATTTAATACATCATCAACTATTAAGTTACAAACAATGCGGCACAGAGTCGAGCTGCTAGTAGTCTACCAAAGCTCGGCTCATTAAGAGCTTGAATTGAGCCAGGGCTCGAGCTTTAATAAGAACTCATGTAACAACAATCTCAAGCTCAAGCTTTCATTAGGCTGAGGTTCTTGACGAGCCTATTATTTATGTAAATCTTATTTCTTTAATATAATGAAATATATTACAATATTATATTATATGGATTAGGATCAAATACAAAGGATCCTAATTGTAAGAAGTGTAAGAAGGATTTATAGAGTGACAAGTGTCCAATAACCTAAAAAACCCACTACACAAAAAAACCCACTAAAAAAAAAAAAAAAAAAACCTTAAACATCCACCACCACCAACCCCCCCCCCACCCACCCCGCCCACCCCCCCCCCCCCCACCTCACCCACAAAAAAAAAAAAAAAAAAAAAAAAAAAAAAAAAAAAAAAAAAATTTTTTTTTTTTTTTTTTTTTTTTTTTTTTTTTTTTTTTTTTTGCCGAGGGGGTG
The DNA here is from genome assembly GCA_030545235.1 of Helianthus tuberosus. Taxonomy (NCBI): domain Eukaryota; kingdom Viridiplantae; phylum Streptophyta; class Magnoliopsida; order Asterales; family Asteraceae; genus Helianthus; species Helianthus tuberosus. The sequence continues at coordinate 141,088 of JARYGA010060492.1, read as the reverse complement.
GGGGGTGGGGGTTTAGGTTTTTGGGTGGTGGTGGGGGTGGGGGTGGGTGTTTAGTTTTTTTTTATATTTTTTTTTTAGGTTTTTTGGGGGTGGGGGGGGGGGGGGTTAGGTTTTTTTAGGTTTTTTGGGGGGGGGGGGGGGGGGGGGTTAGGTTTTTTTAGGTTTTTGGGGGGTGGAGGTGGGGGGGGGGGGGGGGTTAGGTTTTTTGGGGGTTTTTTTGGTGAGGTATAGTTTTTTTTTTGTTTTTTTTTTTTTGCGGGGGGGGGGGGGGGGGGGGGGGGGGGGGGTTGGGGGGGTTTAGGTTTTTGGGTGGGGGGGGGGGGGGTTTAGGTTTTTGGGTGGTGGTGGGGTGGGGTGGGGTGGGGGTGGGGGTGGGTGTTTAGGTTTTTGGTGGTGATGTAGTGGGTTTAGTTTTAGGTTATTGGACACTTGTCACTCTATAAATCCTTCTTACACTTCTTACAATTAGAAGTCTTTGTAGAATAACTTGACCCTATATTATATTCATAATTATTATAAAAAGTGATAAATATATTTATCATGAATGAGACCTACAAAATAAGAATGAAAAGGGAACAACTTTTTAAGTTTTCAATTCCAAATCAGTTATCTAGATAAACCCATCAGTGATCAAGGATCAAACAAGATTCATTTTGACATTTGTACTAAAAGTGTTTATGGTATGAATTGTGAAATGACTATTATTGATCAACAAAGGCTCCTTATATAGAGTAGAATACAAAACAACCCTAGCTGTATTTTTGGAAAAGATAAACATAATTCTATACAATATTTATCTAATAATAATACACATAATTATCTTCACAATTATCGGCTAAGACACCCCTGCAGTTTGAACGGGTGTAGGACAGACCTTCAAACTGGTACGAAAAGACTGGAACAGCTGCTTGGAGATGCCTTTGGTAAAAATGTCTGCATACTGGAGAGATGAAGGAACGTGCAGAACTCGAATATGTCCAACTCGAACCTTTTCACGAACAAAATGGATGTCAATCTCAATGTGCTTAGTTCGCTGATGTTGGACCGGGTTGTCAGAGAGATACACAACTGAAACATTATCACAGTAAACGATAGTTGCCTTCTGCAAAGGTGTACGCAGCTCAAGTAACAAGTTCCGAATCCATGTAGCTTCAGCAACAGCATTTGCAACGCCCCGATATTCTGCTTCAGCACTCGAACGAGAGATGGTGGGTTGTCGTTTCGAAGACCATGAGATAAGATTATCACCGAGAAAAACGCAATACCCACTTGTAGACCGACGCGAATCGGGGCAACCACCCCAATCAGCATCGGAATAAGCAATCAATGAATCTGTACCAGACTTCATTATACGCAATCCATAGGCCAAAGTCCCCTGAAGATAACGAATAATACGCTTCAGGAATGCAAAATGTGGGTCACGAGGGTCATGCATAAACAAGCATATCTGTTGGACCGCATAAGAGATATTTGGGCGTGTAAATGTCAGGTACTG
>JARYGA010060492.1:109800-139393 GCA_030545235.1 Helianthus tuberosus | reverse complement strand
TGTGTCAGTTTGGTTCGGTTTTTACGGTTAATCATAACCATAACCGCTAACCTCGGTTATGAATTTTCATAACCATAACCATAACCGAACTCCAGTTACGGTTAATCGGTTATGATTCGGTTTCAGTTAATTTCGGTTATTAACCATAATTTAAGTAAGACTAACTTTTCAGCTAAAGTTAAAAAATTATACACCAAGGGGCCTACAAAATAAGAATGAAACCCACCATGTTGGATTTAGCTTGGGCCTTTTTTTATAAGACAACCAAGACTATACGTTTTGTCAAACTACCGATGTGGGATCCATTTTAATAAAGTAATTATGTAATCAGTATTATACAGAAGATTCATATGATTATAACACCTTAGTTGTTCATCAAAATAAAAGGCATCTACATCAATATCATTTTGTTTTTAAAATACTTTTATATTAGTAAAAAACCTCTACATAGTTTTTGTAAAACATAAATCTTTTATATAGAATTATAGACTTAACATTACAAGTTCGGTTCAGTTTTGGTTATATCGGTTAACCAAAGTTGCATAACCATAACCAAAATCGATTGGTCGGTTAACCAAGTTTCATAACCATAACCATTGGTTATGTTGGTTATGGGTTAAAATCGGTTGGTTATATCGATTATGGTTCGGTTATTGGTTATTAGGGTTAATTTGCTCACCCCTACTTCACATGAACACCTTGGCATGTAAAACAGAGAATCGTTCCCATACCATATAACCCTCAACCTTGTGTAATAAGCTGAAACGGATGCTCCGTCTAGTTTGGTCGTGCTCAAAAGTTAGTTCGTATGCCCTTGGCGCACTTTCTTTCCCGAACCATTCACGTAGATCTTTCCCGATCTCTTCTGCAATATTAGCGTACTTCAAAGTAACTCTTATCACCTGTTTCTCTAGTTTCTTGATAGTTCTATCTCTGGTTTTTAGAGTAGATGTTAGGGGTGTTTATTAACCGTTGAAAAAAAAAGAGTAGCATGTGAAAAGGATGTTGTTAGGTCAAAACACGATTCACACAAACACTAGAACAAACACATATAGCAGCTCATTCACACACACACTCTAAATCACAAGAATAAGAATACATGATTTATAGTGGTTCGATCAAGCTTGATCTACATCCACTCTCCACAACTAGTTCTCTCTTTGTATTAGGTGCTCAGAAGGTTACAGTACATGAATGAGAAGCATTTATAGGGGGTACAATTAGGTTTGTTGACTTTAAGCAACAATAACAAAGAAAACCCCTGCTAGATGTAGTTGGGTATTCCTCTGAGTGGAGGAAAAAACCTCTGCTTGTTATCCTCTGCTCTAGTCAAATCCTCCACAACTTAACAATCTCCCACTTGGAGGCTTTGACAACTTTAAACTGCACTCCATGCAACTTCATATTCATAAGTACCTCTGTAAACTCTTCATCTTTACTAGTTGTGAGTGGCCTTCTCATCGGTTAACCTGAAGGCCAGTTGAAGTTATGCAAAGCTTCAACTTTTCTAAGGTAACAACCTTAGTCAACATATCAGCTAGATTTTTAGTTCCTTTGATCTTCTTTAGCTTCAGAGTGCCATCACTGACTTGATCTCTGATAAAGTGATATCTCAACTGTATATGTTTCGTCTTCGAATGGAAGACAGGGTTCTTTGCAAGGTGTATTGCACTTTGATTGTCACAGAATAGTGCACAATCAACTTGTTCCTTGCCAAGATCTTTGAGAAAATTCTTCAACCAAATAAGCTCTTTGCTTGCTTTAGCAACTGCCATATACTCCGTTTCTTTGGTTGAAAGGGCAACACTTTTCTGAAGTTTGGACATCCAACTTACAGCAGTGCCTCCCACTGTAAAGACATACCCTGTGGTGCTTTTGAATGACTCTTTACACCCACCAAGGTCCGCATCCGCAAAACCCTTTAGAATAACATCTTTCCCCTTAAATTGCAATGCCACTTTTGAAGTTCCCTTTAAATACCTTAACAACCATTAAACTGCTTCTCAATGTCTCTTCTTGGATTAGACATAAACCGACTAGCAACTCCCACTGCATGAGCAATATCTGGTCTCGTGCATACATGAGGCTACCAACTGCAGATGCATACAGAACTTTAGCCATTTCTGCTTTGTCTTCATCTGATTTGGGTGAATGAACTTTAGAAAGCCTAAAGTGACTTCCCAAAGGTGTGCATCTGGTCTTGACATCTTTAAGGCTGAATCTCTCTAACACTTTCTCAATGGACTTCTCTTGAGAGAGTGTCAAAGAACCATCTTCCTTGTTTCTGAAAATACTCATCCCGAGTATTTGGTTTGTAGCTCCTAAGTCTTTCATCACAAATTCTTCAGACATTTGCTTCTTTAACTTCTTGATCTCTGTCATGTCTGAACCGGCAATTAACATATTATCCACATTGAGTAGTAGAAAGATATAAGAACCCTTGAACTTCTTGATGTAACAACAATGGTCATCGTCACATCTCTTGTAACCAACTCTTCCGATGAAGTTATCAAACTTCAAGTACCATTGTCTGGGGGCTTGTTTCAGACCATACAAACTCTTCTTCAATTTGCACACCAAGTTTTCTTTGCCTTTAACCCGAAAACCTTCTGGTTGCGTCGTGGGGATGTCTTCTTCTAGGTCACCATGTAGAAAAGTTGTCTTGACATCTAGCTGCTCTAGATGCAAGCCTTCTGCTGCTACAATACTGAGAACAAGTCTGATGGTAGTCATCTTTACCACTAGAGAAAATATTTCATTAAAATCAATTCCCTCTTTCTGTTGAAATCCCTTGACTACTAATCTTGCTTTGTACCTTTGGGTATAACTTTTGGACTATTTTAAAAATATATAATGCACTTGTGTTAAGTATAGTACCCCTAATTCAACCTTATCCCGATGTCCCGAGACCGAATCCCAACAACTTAGTCGGGCAGAGCCCTGACATAAGTTATGAGGCTCAGATCAATCGGAAATGGTAGCGGTGATCGGGAGTTAAAACGTTTAAAACGGGGCATGGCTTTATTATTTATTATAGTGTAAATAATAAATAGATAAGAAAATTATGTAGAGAGTGAGATCGAGAGGGAAGAGGGAAGCTGAACAATTTTGGAAAGATTGAAGCGATCCTCTATTTATAGTTGAAACTTGCGTGATGTGTAAGCTACTAAAAAGTCTTTGTCATCCATGCATTTAATTTTGAAATCCCTCTTTGGGACACGTATACAATGAGATTAATTTCAATTGCAAATTCACATGCACGCGTACACAAGTTATGTAATTTTTTATTTTATTTATTTCTTTATTTTAGTTTATTTCTTTATTTATTTTATATATATTTTGATTTCCGATTTCTCTTGATATACATAGACAATTCAACAAATGAATTGTAAATTAAGTTTATTATATATATTATAATTAATTTAACTGCTTTACTTATTTGGCGTGTATAACTTTTAAAATATAACTTTTTATAAAATAATAAATATGTTATTAGAACGAGAATATTTTTGTCTATATTTTGAACCAAGTTTCATTAAAAACAGAGTAGGTTCAAAATACAATTTATTTTATAATTTAATTTATTATACGGTGTCTAGGCCCATCTAGGAACTTCATATTTCTTACGGTCAACCTACCCGTAAGTTACCTGTCTAATAATATAAGTTTTTATAGACTTTTATTTTATTAGAAAGGGCACTCATATACAAGCTGATTAATTAATATAATATTTCAACCAACTATATAAAATAATGTTGAAAATTATTTGGGTTGAATATTTATATTAAAAATAAACTTAGTTACTAGTTACTAGTGGTAAATAAATTTAACCAAACCTATAATTCTTATATAAAAATATGGATGTTACATTCTCCCCACCTTGTTTTAAATCTCGTCCTCGAGATTTGGGTTATGATATTTCTTTTAAACTTATATCATATTTTAGTCAATAAAAACAATATTAGGATAAATGACACAGAATCAAAATATCTAATTTTGTGAATATGAGTTGTACAATAAGTAGGATTCAATGGGTCAACTGAATTAGTTCAAGAAATCGATGTCAAACGAATGAGATGAAATGATATAAATTTCTAAAGTGACTAGGTTCAAGCCAATAGACATATGATCAATAGATATTTTAAAATGAATGTGAAAGACATTTAGAATCAATAAAAATTCTTTGTCAAAAGAAAGCTTACTTTGATTGGCAAGTGAGAAAAATTTAGAATCGACAGATTCAAAATGAAATAAAAGCATGAAAAATGATTTGTCAAATATTTATGATATGAGAAAATCAAAATGTTGAGATGAGTGAATTGCAAAGATACACCAAAAGACAATAGAGTTAGTGTATCATTGTTTAGAGTTCCCAGTTGTTTTAATTGTGAAATAATGTGATAGTATACTATTAGTGATCATATTCTAAAGATCGAAATATAATAAGAACAATTTGTTTTGGCATGACCAACCATTATATTATATTTGTAAAGCAAATATAATATATATTATTTATGTCCCTGTCTGAATCGTATCTTACATATTAAATATAAATACTATGTAATATATTATTTGTTACGCATTTTTACTATATGTAAATGGTCACCACTTTTAAATAAATATTATTTTAGTATTTTACTATACTATGTAAAGTAACTTATATCTACTATGTAATATATATTACAAAATACCGCAATGAAGTTATTTCATTACAAAATATTTTAGTATTTATTATTTTGTAAAAGAAATCACTATTATTTATAACGTTAAATGAAAGTTGTAAATAAAGGTGTAAAAATATTTATTGTACAAAAGTATTTGTAAAATATTTTGTAAATATATAACACTTAATGGGTCGATTCTATGTGATTACTTATTTTCATTTTGAAACCATATAACGTTGTGAATGTATTTACAAATATTGTAAATAAGTGAAAACGGAGACCATTCTTATATATTATAATGTTCCCCTAACCCAACGTAGTTGATGACTACCATATTATTCTTATATGGTTATTTTCTTGCCAGAGTATTACGGTACATAATTACCACAAAACATATGATAGACAATTATTTATATAATTTTATTCGTCCCTCAAATTCTTGTATTTGTTTTATGAAAATATGTCTTTTCCTTACAGTACAAAGTATATATATTTTTATATATATATAAAAATTTACTAAATAAGTATGATGACTTTAACTTATATACTAATTAGTCATTATCATGGTTGGATATTGGTTAGTGCTGCCTTGTTTAAGCATAGGTGATCAGTCCATGCCTAACTAAGGCTAGGCTACTCAATACATGCCCCTGATAATAACCCAAGTATTTAAAAATAATACTAACACTTCTGTTTATTAATTTATTACTAATAATAAAATTATTAATAATAATTAACTTAAACATAAACTTAAATGAGAGTATATCTCAATATAATTTTTATATATATAATATAAATTCTTTACCTCAATTGTTTAACAAAATTCATTGACTCGATATCAAAGAGTCACCGTTTTGCAATAATGCGGTTCACAGTGCAAAAAGTGGAATGATATTTGAGTTTGGATAAAACAACAAATTAGAATCAAGCCCTCCAGTTGTCTTCACAAATCAAACGAACCACATGCGTAACAACAATGCATGTGTAATGTGTGGATTTACCAAGAAATGAAATAGATCAATATTCGCTACTATGAAAGAAATCCTCATGGTATGATGACCCTTAGAGGAAGTAAAAACATGAAAGTCAACTCATTATATGCAGAAGTCAGAAAAAGAAATATAATAACTTTATCTGGAATTTCGTGTGATAACCGTTGTTAAGTGACATTACCAGGGAATGTCGAATAAAATGAAATAGGGAATTTGCAAAGGTACGTGACTCCTTTTGCAGTGATAATAATTATGACTCTGATTAGACTGTGCACCAATGGTTGTGAAATATTGTTCCAACGTACCTCAGCGAGATTTATGTCGTTTGTAGGATTGCGTGGCAAAGTGCTTCTTTTTGGTTAATAGTTCTTCTACTAACAGAATTAGCATTGGTGTTATCGTGCCTAATTTATATTTTCCAAAGGTCTTGCCTTGGAAGTCGTGTGTGATATACTTCGACGTTTGTGGACGTATCATTTAAGTTTCATGTGTTTTCTTGTGTACTAGCACAATTTTACATGCTTCTTACTTGTATTAATAGTCTATGGGAACGCATTGGAATTTCTTATACTTTTGATGGTGTCCCAATTTAATGGGTTTCCATTTATTATTGTCACTCGAGTTACGAGGTAGATGATCAAACGAAATAATGGAAAAGAGATTCCTGATAAAGAAATCTAGACACAGATGTTTGTGCTTTATTTCAAATTGTCAATCCTTATGGTTTTTGGATTTCCTTATAGATATACCTATCTATATAATCACATATTTCACATGCTGAAATAAAATACCATTTATCAGGTCAATGTATTTAACAGATTCATATTTCCAAAAACAAGTCAGATATCAGATCATGATACTATTTAGGGAAATATTGTCACTTGTTTGACATATTATTTACCCCGTCTTATCCGGTTCACGCCGGAGAGGTAACCTCAGTATATCCGGACAAACTGGAGAGTCTGCTACACCATACCCAGTCTTGCCGGAGAAAATTTTCTATTTCCCATAAATAGTATATTTTCAAGATTTTTAAAAGTGCCTCTCTTAATAGGGCTTTTATCCAGAATCAAGGAAATTTGTATTCCCATAACATGTCTTATTCTAGACCAATTAATATCAATAAGCAAAATTTAAGTGTTATTGCTTATTTATCATATCTTGCAATATTCTAATTACCATTCTTATGACGTACCAAAACCCATCATACTTTATTTACAAAAGTACTTAGCTTATCTTGAAGTTTATACTAAGGCATCTTTTCTTAAGTTCAAGGCTAAATACTATCTTGTGTGCTACCAGTTAACAGCAATCTCCTAACTCTTTTATTTAGGTATTATTATCACAACACCTATTGGCTTTAAGCAGTGGCTCTGATACCACCTTCTGTCACGACCCCCGACCCACCCTGGACGAAATCGGGAACCGCGAATAGCCCAGTGGTACTGGTGATTATTTTAAAAATATTGCAGCGGAAATTTCATCAGGATCGTGAGTTAGGAAAAATATCAGAGTTTAGAAAACAACGGATTTTATTTATTAAATAGATGGGATAAACCCATGTTTTACAATGGTAGCTTTAATAAAAATAAATTTTATTACATAAAACAATATTTCTTAGTTTGATTTAATTAATAAAACAAGCCACTTCTTGAAGCATTTCAGTGCCGTATCCATCTCTTTCTCCAGTCTACTGTAATTACCTGAAACGCGTTTTAAAAAGGTTTTGTCAGCGGGAAATATTGAGTGAATCATTCATTTTGCTAAAACGACATGTTTGTTATAATTTACAGCATTAAGAGTTTTTATATTTGCCTTATATCTTATAATTAACTGGTTCAGTTGTCACTCGGCCGGATCTATGACTGTGGTCATACCACTATTGGGTCCTGTCACCCAATAGTGACGTATATCACTTAATTTAGGTTCGCCCACCTAAAATGATAAAACTGTAGTAATGTGCACAATACCCCACTTACTGCCAGTAACTTAAGATTAGCAAAGACTTAATCACTGTAAAGTATAACTGGAAAGCATTTAAGGTTTTGTAAAGTAATTTGATAAAAAGAGAATGACTCACTTTATTAGCACGCAGATTTATACGGGCAGAGTTTAGTCTACAGATAAGCCTTGATATATTGCAGATTTATACAGGCAGAGCTTAGCCTATTGATTTAGCCTTGTAACCTAGTGCACACGAACTAGGTAGGTAACTTAATACAACAATTACGATAACTCACGAGATAAAAACCCTCACAACGAATGACAAAGTGCAATCACTTAAACATCCATCGGATTCACAACGAATGACAGAGTATTCCCCGAGTTCGGGTGGTACTCAAACATCCTGTCGGAATCATGACTAATGACAAAGGATAGCGCTTAAACATCAGGTCGGATAGTTTCAATCGATCGGACATTGAATCGTAGCAGCGATCGAGTTAATACCCGGTATCGTAGCAGCACTTCGTGAATCGTGTGTGTTTACGGATTGTTTCTACTATAACTCAACGTATATAACGAATTTCTTCGTCGTTTCAACTCCAGAATTCAAGTCCCAAAATCCTCTATTTATACTCAGAATTTGACCCCCTCGCGTGACGCGAGGGGTCACCCCTGGGGCTTCGCGTGACGCGAAGGTCTACTTTATCTCATATGGTTGCCACGTGTGTTTGGAGTTCAGCCGAGTCAACGAAAATAATAAATTCGAATTAGACAGCGAGATATGTGGATAATCGTCAAGTAGGAAATACCCCCCCCCCCTGAGTTTTAGGGGCCCTGATCCTGATTCTGATTGTTCTGAAATTTGTAGGGTTTTTGTAGAATTACTTGGGTGTCTCAATTAGGGTTTCTTATTAGACAAAATATAATAATAAATAATAGTTTTGGTGAGAGTTGTTATGGTTTGGGACAAAAAGGGAATAAAACAGTGAGAAAAGAGAATGGACCCACTTTGTAACTTTAGGGTTCAACTAGAAAGCCTCCTGGTATAAATTTTGGGTATAAATTTTGGACTATTTTAAAAATATATAATGCACTTGTGTTAAGTATAGTACCCCTAATTCAACCTTATCCCGATGTCCCGAGACCGAATCCCAACAACTTAGTCGGGCAGAGCCCTGACATAAGTTATGAGGCTCAGATCAATCGGAAAGGGTAGCGGTGATCGGGAGTTAAAACATTTAAAACGGGGCATGACTTTATTATTTATTATAGTGTAAATAATAAATAGATAAGAAAATTATGTAGAGAGTGAGATCGAGAGGGAAGAGGGAAGCTGAACAATTTTGGAAAGATTGAAGCGATCCTCTATTTATAGTTGAAACTTGCGTGATGTGTAAGCTACTAAAAAGTCTTTGTCATCCATGCATTTAATTTTGAAATCCCTCTTTGGGACACGTATACAATGAGATTAATTTCAATTGCAAATTCACATGCACACGTACACAAGTTATGTAATTTTTTATTTCCCTTTTTCCGGCCGCCGGAAGTGCTCGACGAGGGAGGAACAGCCGGAATAGCGTGTGAGGATCGCCCGGAATCCCTGGTGTTGTCCTCTATCCCTATTTCAGCCCTTTCAATCTCCATTCGCATTCTGGGGTCGAATCGTTCTCTGGGTTTCTTTGTCTCTTCGTTGGTTCGGCAGGGTCTCTTTATCTCTTCGTTGGTCGGTCGATTCGAGTTTCGGTTTTCTATTCTTTTGTGGCGAGGGGCTCGACGATTGTTGAGGATTCTCTAAATAGCGTGAGGGGATAGTGATCAGCTGTTCGGTAGTAGATTCATCCGCTCTCTCTATCTAGGTGTTCGGTATGGAAGTGGGTGACGATGATGGGAGTTGGAACGAAGTGGTGAGCAAGAAGAAGAATAGGGACAATCGGAGCGATGAAGCGAGGAATACTATCGGTGCAGTTACTAAGTATTTCATCTCCAATCTACCTCTGGGATGCAATCCTTGGGATGTGGCCGATTTCGTTAAAGTCTTCGGAGAAGTTTGCGGGGTGTATATTGCTAGAAAACTGGATAAATTAGGGAGGAGGTTTGGCTTTGTCAGTTTTACGAACGTTTCAGATGTCAAAGAAATGGAACGTGCTTTGCATGGAACGAAGATGGGCGGGTATAAGCTGGTGGCTAATCTTGCCAGATTCGCGAAAGAGAATGTAGGGGTCCAGGGAAAGAAGGATAAAGAATCGGAAGGAAAAAAGACAAATCCGAGTGTCCATCCTCAAGGCAACAGGAATCAGGGGCAGTCGTTATTCAAGCATGGGACCGGAAAGTCGTTTAGAGATTTATTTCGTAATGATACTGGTAATGAAGTGCAAGGAGTTAGTTCCTCTAGAGATCCAGGTATTGTTATTGAACTAGCGGATGATACTTTGGCATTCAAAGAATTGATAGGCAAGGCATTGGTAGGAAGATGTAAAGACTTGAAGGTTCTTAGGAACCTAAACTCCATTCTAGCTGATAATGGTCTCGTTGGTGTGTCGCTTGCATACTTGGGGGGTCTGTCCATGTTATTAAATTTCGATAAGGAAGAGTATTGTGTGAACTTTATGTTGGAGAACCTTAAGTGGAAGGAGTGGTTTTCTTCGCTAGATTCATGGGAAGGTCAATCATTGCCTTTTGAGCGGCTGGCTTGGGTGAAAATTCAGGGAGTACCTGTTCATCTTGCGGACAATGATGTTCTGAATAACATTGCCGAGCACTTTGGGAAGGTTGTGCATGGCTCGAAGATGGATTCGGAGGATGAAAATCTTTCAGTCAGTTGGATCGGTTTGCTAGTGGGGGAAGGTGGGAGAATTCAGGAGCAAGTTTCTCTTAAATGTAATAACAAAACCTATCGAGTATGGATTGAAGAGGAGATAACGGATTGGACTCCGGATTCAGTTGGTCCTGTGGTTAATCCCAGTAATAAGTCTTCTTGTTCAGATTCGGGGGGATCGGTAGATAGGTCTGGTGGGAGTACCGATTCAGGTTTACAAGGTGATGCAGGCATTCCAGAGGTCGCCCAGTTAGATGTTCAAGACGCGGATAACGTGCATGGGAGGCAGAAAGAAGTTAATGTGGGTCCTTTATTGGGAAATAACAATAGTGGCTCTAGTAATAATTGTGTTGGAAATTGTTTGTCTGGTAATGGTAAAGGTGGAGAGGAGGGGAACTTTAGTATTGCAAGTGGGACTCATAAGCAGACTTTTGTCAACAATATTTTATTTTTTAATTCTGAGGAGAAAGGTAATAGAAATAAGAAAAGGACTTTTAAAGCTAAGCCCAGGAATAAAGCCCAGGTGTCTTTGGGTTTGAACAGTCCAAATTCGATTGAGAGACCCAAAAAGAGAAGTAGAGATAATGGATCTTTTAATTTTGATCTTAATTTGGCATCCAGTGAGGTGGTCAGTGATGTTCCTGTTCAGGATAAGATGGATTGTCTAGAAGGGTGTGGGGACATAAGGGGAGAAAGTGGTTCTGAGCAATCGGGTGGAGCCAATAACAAGAATTCAGAATTGGCGGAGGGTGGAGAGGGTGATGTTCCTCATCTTGTGTCGCCGGAAATAGTGGTTGCGGACACTTTTGAATCTCAGGAGGAGGACGAGCTTGAGGCTACTCTGAACATCGGAAAAAAGGTGGGAATCAGTTTCCACAATCATGAAGATATCGTTAAAGCTGCGATTTTTGGAGAAGGTAATAATGTGGTTTCGCAATGAATATGGTTTCTTTAAATATTAGAGGTATTGTGGGGGGAGTTAAAGCTAATTGGGTTAAAGAGTTGAGACTGGTTAATAAAGTGGGGCTGCTAGCTATTCAAGAAACGAAGGTGGAGCAAATTCGTAAAAAAGATATTGCTGGGTTATGGGGGAATTGTTCTTTTGAATTCGAATTTGTTCCGTCGGTAGGCCTTTCGGGAGGGCTCCTTTGCATGTGGGATCCGAGTTTTTTCAAGATTGAGGCGGTAGTTAAGAATAGAAGTTTTTTGATGTTGAAAGGGCCTTTGGTGGGTAGTGGAGCTTATATTAATATAATCAATGTCTATGCTCCTCAGAGTGTAGTTGCTAAACGTACTCTTTGGCATGAGCTTTCGGAGGTGATTGATCAGTCGGCTGGGCTATGGGTTATTATGGGCGATTTTAATGCGGTCAGGTCGGTCGAAGAAAGGAAACATTCGAAGTTTAAGAAAGTGTGTGCTGAGAATTTTAATGAGTTTATTTTTGAAAATGGGCTTTTGGAATTCCCCTTGCAAGGCAATAGATTTACGTGTTTTAGAGATAATGGCAGGAAGCTTAGTAAATTAGATCGATTTTTGGTGTGTTCGGAATTTTTTAATAGATGGTCGTCGGCTTGTGTTAGAGTCTTGCCGTGTAGACATTCGGATCATTGTCCGATTTTGTTGGAAGTTCTCGATCTTAATTTTGGTCCCCGTCCGTTTCGAGTGTTTAGTTCTTGGTTTGGTCAACCGGGTTTTGAGGAAGCGGTTAAAGATGCGAATAATAACTTCCGGTTGTCAGGGCCACCGGATGTTTGTCTTTCAGCGAAGTTTGCGGCTATTAGAGCTCGTCTTAAGTCTTGGAGGGATGATTATTTAGCAAAAGAAAAAGAATCAGAAAAAGTGGCTCTTCTGGAGATTGAGGAGTTGGAGAAAGAGTTGGAAACGAGAGATCTTTCGGAAGAAGAGGAATGGATTTTGGCAGAGAACAGGAATATTGTTAGAAAGATGGACTACCGTAAAAATTTGGATCTAAAGCAGAGAGCTCGCATTAAGTGGGCCGTCGATGGAGATGAAAATTCGAAGTATTTCCATGCCATGGTGAATAGTAGGAAAGTGGTGAATTCGTTACACGGTTTAACTATTGATGGGGAATGGGTCACAAAGCCGTCTTTAATAAAAAAACAGGTGCTTTCTTTCTTTCGAGATAAGTTTAAGGAGGATTATCCTAATAGGCCGAAGGTGGTTTTGAACAATCTTAGGAAGATCTCGGAAGAAAATAGCAACTTTCTGGTGGAGCCCTTTTTAGATTCAGAGATAAAAGATGCGGTTTTTGAATGTGGGGATGACAAGGCTCCAGGCCCGGATGGTATGAATTTTAAGTTCATTAAACGCTTTTGGGAGGTTTTTAAAGATGATTTTCGAAGAATATTTGATCGGTTTCATTCGGAAGGTGATATCAGTTTAGGAAGTGGATCTTCGTTCATCACGCTCATTCCGAAGGTTAAGGATCCGGTTTCCCTTAACAATTATAGGCCCATTAATTTGGTTGGTGTGATTAGTAAGGTGATCTCCAAAGTGCTTGCTAATCGTTTGAGAGCGGTCTTGGGTGGAGTTATATCGGTTTCTCAGTCGGCGTTCTTAAAGGGTAGACTCATTCTTGATGGTCCTCTAATCGTTAACGAGCTTATCTCTTGGATTAAAAAGAAGAAATCTAAGGCCTTTCTCCTCAAAATTGATTTTGAGAAAGCGTACGATAACGTCAATTGGGAATTCGTGGTCCGATTGTTTCAGCAGATGGGATTTAATGATTTGTGGTGCAAATGGATAATGGGTATTCTTAATTCGGCTAGCTCTTCAGTGTTGGTTAACGGTTCGCCTACATTCACATTTAAGTGTGAGAAAGGTATGAGGCAAGGGGATCCATTATCCCCCTTTCTGTTCTTGGTTGTTATGGAAGCCTTGTCGTGTATGATGGAGAACGCAAAGGAGGCGGGTATTGTTAGAGGAATTGGCACGCCTAACGGTGGTCCCAACATCTCGCACCTTTTGTACGCGGATGATGCCATAATGATGGGTGATTGGTCTAGAAAGGAAGTTCTTAATATTGTTCGAATTCTGAGATGTTTTCATGTCTGCTCGGGACTTAAAATTAATATTGAAAAGTCTAATCTTTTCGGTATAGGTGTTGGGATGGAAGAGATAGCGGAGATGGCCAAGGTCGTGGGTTGTAATCCGGAATGCCTTCCTTTTAAGTATCTCGGCCTAAAAGTCGGAGCAAATATGAACCGGGTCAACAATTGGCAGCCGGTGTACGAAATTTTCCAAAGCAGACTTGCGAAATGGAAGTCTCATCTCCTTTCGATTGGGGGGAGGGTGGTTCTTATCAAATCGGTACTTGAAAGCCTCCCTTCTTATTACTTTTCCCTTTATAAAGCGCCTAAAAAAGTTATTAGTGATCTTGAATCAATCATCAAGAGATTTTTGTGGGGGGGAACCGTGGAAGAAAGAAAGTTACATTGGGTAGCTTGGGATAAAGTTGCTCGGTTAAAAAAACATGGTGGTCTGGGTTTGTCTAAACTTGGTACCATTAATTTATCTTTGTTAGCCAAATGGGGATGGAGATATAAAACGGAGTGTAGTAGTCTTTGGAGAAAAGTTATCGATTCCCTTCATTCGAATAGGATGGGTTGGGAATGTATTCAGTTTAAAAAATCGTTATCGGGGGTATGGAGTAACATCGCTAAAAATTTTATCAATATTAAGATTGGTGGTCAACCGTTAAGGAATTATCTCAAAGGTATAGTGGCGGAAGGAAAGGACGTCGCGTTCTGGTTAGATACGTGGCTGCTTAATGAGCCTCTGAAATCTGCGTTTCCGGATCTCTTTTTGTTGGAATCGGACAAGAAGTGTCGGGTTGCGGATAGAATAAAGAATCAAGGGGGGTCTGGTAGTTATATCTTGGAGTTGGGCGGCTGATATGGCTGCGATTGGTGCGCAAGAGGCTGTGGATAGATTAGTCTCGGTTATCGGTGACTTCCAGGTAACGTCAGGTGACGATAAGTGGAGGTGGGGCTCGGGTGCGGATGGTGTTTTTTCAGTAAAAAGGATTAAAGAGCTGCTAAATGAGAATGTTATTCAGGGTAATGGTTTTGTGTTACAATGGTGCTCGTGGATTCCGGCGAAGATCAATATACATGCTTGGAGGATGGAAATGGATAGGGTGCCAACGGCTTTGGCGCTCAAGAAGAGAAATATTGATGTTCGAGATCTAACGTGTATTTTGTGTAATTCGGAGGATGAAAATGCCGATCATGTTTTCATTGGGTGTTATGTAGCTTCGATGGTTTGGCAAGGTATTTCTGCTTGGTGTAAGATTCCTAATGTTATTGCCTTTTCGCTCAAAGATTTGCTTACGACACACAAAGGTCTTAAAGATTCGGATAAGAAGAGGAGTGCGGTTCACGGTATAATAATGATAGCTTGTTGGTGTCTTTGGCGAGCTAGAAATAACTTCAAGTTCTCAAATGCTCCGGTTAAAATTGAAGGTATAATAAGCGAGATCAAGGCTTTAAGTTTTCTTTGGTTTTCTTCGAGATCTAAGTACAAAGGGATTGATTGGAATGATTGGGTTTCTTTTGTAAATATGTAATTATTGTGTGTGGTTTTTAGTCGGCCCGGCTTGGGTCGGCTTTTTCTTTTTAATGAAGTTTACTTTTCAAAAAAAAAAATGTAATTTTTTATTTTATTTATTTCTTTATTTTAGTTTATTTCTTTATTTATTTTATATATATTTTGATTTCCGATTTCTCTTGATATAGGTAGACAATTCAACAAATGAATTGTAAATTAAGTTTATTATATATATTATAATTAATTTAACTGCTTTACTTAGTTGGCGTGTATAACTTTTAAAATATAACTTTTTATAAAATAATAAATATGTTATTAGAATGAGAATATTTTTGTCTATATTTTGAACCAAGTTTCATTAAAAACAGAGTAGGTTCAAAATACAATGTATTTTATAATTTAATTTATTATACGGTTTCTAGGCCCATCTAGGAACTTCATATTTGTTACGGTCAACCTACCCGTAAGTTACCTGTCTAATAATATAAGTTTTTATAGACTTTTATTTTATTAGAAAGGGCACTCATATACAAGCTGATTAATTAATATAATATTTCAACCAACTATATAAAATAGTGTTGAAAATTATTTGGGTTGAATATTTATATTAAAAATAAACTTAGTTACTAGTTACTAGTGGTAAATAAATTTAACCAAACCTATAATTCTTATATAAAAATAGGGATGTTACAATTATGTTCATCCTTAAACCTGAAAACTTATTTGTTCTGAAGAGCCTTCTTTCCAGATGGAAGCTTTATCAAATACCAGGTCTTGTTCTTCTCAAGCGACTTCATTTCATCTTTCATTGCAATCTCCCAATGCAATGAATCTTTTAACCCCATAGCTTCAGAGTACCTGTTTAGCAGTCTAGAGGCTCTAGACTATCTTCTTGGTTAAACTTGAGGTGTTTATGGGGAATTTGGAGTTGAAGGAATAGCTTCGTCTTCCTCCGAATCATTAGTAGAATCATCCCCTAAGCTCCCACTGTCGCTTGACTCATCCCCATTTTTTGGAATGTCGACTGAAGCTTCTTTTCTTGTTTCACGACTTTCAAATTCAACATATTCTTTCTGAACTTCTGGCCTTTTGGTGTTTCTGTCTTTATACAATTCGTTTTCATTGAAGATGACATTTTTGCTTCTGATTACTTTTCTGCTTTCATTATCCCAAAGCATGTAACCCATTTTTCTGACCCATAACCAATGAATGTGCACTTCTGGGACTTTGAGTCTAAATTATCCATGTCACCATCTTCTAACAAATCGTAAGCACTACAACCAAAGACTCTTAAGTGTTCGAGACTTACCTCATTTCCTTGCCACATTTCTTCTGACAATTTGAAACCCAAGGCAACTGATGGTGAGAGGTTGATCAAGTAGGCTGCAATGTTAACTGCTTCTGCCCAGAATGTTTTAGGCATCCCTGCATTCAACCTCATGCTTCTTGCCCTCTCATTCAGTGTTCTGTTCATTCTCTCAGCTACCCCATTCTGCTGAAGAGTTCCTGGAACCGTCCTGATCATCTTTATCTCTTTCTTGGCATAATAGTCAATAAACATCTTGCTTATATATTCACCACCATTGTCCGACTTTAAGCACTTTACCTTTAAATTAGTTTCATTTTCAACAGCAAATTTCCATATCTTAAAAGCATTAAATACATCAGATTTATGTTTAAGAAAATAGACCAATACCTTGCGTGTTGAATCATCGATGAAAGTAACATAGTATCTCGAGCCTCCTAGAGATGAAAGTGATGTTGGTCCATACACATCCGAGTGAACAAGCTCCAGCTTCTGAGCTTTCGGTGTCCTCCCGGTCTTCACAAAAGTGACTCTCTTTTGTTTACCAAGGACACAAGATTCACAGAATTCAGTTTCCACTTTCTTCAAATATGGAAACTTCCCTTTCTGAGCCAACATCTTCAATCCCTTCTCGCTCATATGTCCGAGTCAGTTGTGCCATAAATTAGATGGACTCAGACAGGTGGTCATGGCATGAACACCTTCGGCATGAATCTCTACCATGTATAGAGTGCCTTTCTTCTTTCCTTTAGCAATCACTAAGTTGCCTTTGATCACTTTCCATTGTCCACCCCCAAAGTGAACATTAAACCCTTCATCGTCCAATTTACCAACTTAAATCAACTTTCTCCTCAAATTAGGAATAACCCTGACATTTTTCAATGTCCATATAGTTCCCAATGAGGTCTTCAAGTCTACATCTCCAATACTCGTAATATCAAGCATTTGATCATCAGCTAAACGAACTTTAC
This sequence comes from Helianthus tuberosus, assembly GCA_030545235.1. Lineage (NCBI taxonomy): Eukaryota > Viridiplantae > Streptophyta > Magnoliopsida > Asterales > Asteraceae > Helianthus > Helianthus tuberosus. Next base: position 122,132 of record JARYGA010060492.1, on the reverse strand, counting down.
CAAAGTTACCTGTTCATAGATTCTTGACCATATCTAGGCATGAGATAGTATGGAAAGAAGTATCAGAATCCATAATCCAGGATTCCACTAAATTCTCAACACAACATATGAGAGCATCTCCTGATTCTTCAGAAGATACACTGTTTACTTTTTTCTTTGCAGCTGGTTTTGTACATTGGCTTCTAAAGTGACCTTTTTCTTTGTAGTTCCAACATTCAATGTCTTTTCTGTTCTTTGACTGCCTCCTTTTTCTAGACTTTGACCTACCTCGATTGGTTTCTCTATCGTTTCTGCTTCCTCTACTTTCTGTGTGCAATAAAGAAGAACTGGAAGTTTCATTATTGCTTCTTCGTTTGATATCTTCATTTATAATCAAGTCATGAATACTCTCAAAAGTGAGTTTGGTAGTGTCGGATGCACTACTAACAGTTGCAACTGTGCCTGACCAACTGTCGGGCAAAGATGATAGAAGGAGGAGCGCTTGTACTTCATCATCAAACTTTATTTCAACTGAGGCTAAACGATACATAATCGAGTTAAACTCGTTTATGTGAGAGGTAACCGACATGCCTTCCTTCATCTTGAACCAATTGTCGGATGAGGAATACTTTGTTTGCAGATGGTTTTTCATACATGTTGGACAAAGCTTTCAATACACCGTAAGTAGTTGTTTCATTGACAATGTTATACGCAACACTCTTTGACAAAGAAAGCCTAACCATACCCAAAGCTTGTCTATCTAAAAACTTCCATTCTTCGTCATACATGTCATCCGGTTGTTGTCCCAACATAGGCAAATGCAAACCATTTTGATACAACAAATCCTCAATTTGCATTCTCCAAAATCCATAATCACTACCATCAAACTTGTCAATCTTGATTTTACTATCTTCTGCCATTTTAACAAATAATTATCAACTGCTACAAACTAAACGAGTTCGTATTGCTAAAGGATAATTATACTAGCGGAAGCAATAAACGGAAACAAATACTTATATGTTTCAAGCTTTAAAATGGCGATGAACAAATAATGGTAGGTTGATAAGATCCTTGTCAAAGGTTGAGGGGTCTTCTTTGCAAATAAGGAAAACTTTATTTTCCTTAAACATGTTTGTGTCTTCTTCTTCTTCTTCTTCCTATGCTACTCTGCTCCCAGAGAACAAAAAAAAAACTTTCTTTCTCCTTCTGAAATCCGGCGAACCCAAGCAAAATCGAAACCCTAATCTTCGATTTGTAACCCAAATTGCGATTTCCAGCAATGATCTCTGATTTTAGAACCCTAGGCAGCGGCTATGCTAATGGCGGAAGATGAACGGCGGCGGCTACTGGATTTCTGAAATCCTAGTCGCGATCTGCAGCAACAACGATAAACTTGTCTTCAATCGGAACCCTAGTCCCGACAGGTATCTTCTTCTTCACCTCTTTTGCTACTAGCTCGTTTGAATCGATCAAGTGCCTGTGCTATCTGATACCAGTTGTTAGGTCAAAACACGATTCACACAAACACTTGAGCAAACACACACAACAGATCACTCACACACACACACTCTAAATCACAAGAACACGAACACAGGATTTATAGTGGTTCGATCAAGCTTGATCTACATCCACTCTCCACAACTAGTTCTCTCTTTGTATTAGGTGCTCAAAAAGTTACAGTACATGAATAAGAAGTATTTATAGAGGGTACAATTAGGGTTGTTGACTTTAAGCTACAGTAACAAAGAAAACCCCTGTTAGACTTTGAGTAGAGGAAAAAACCTCTACTCGTTATCCTCTACTCTAGTCAAATTCTTCACAACCCAACAAGTTTGTACTTTATTTTACAGATCAAACTGGGTAATGTACTAATGTAGGCTTGACCTAAAGGATTTTTTTTATTAAAAACAATGTATTGACACGTTGAATGTGATTACAAAATATATATTAGAAAGTGTTTGACGTTGTTCATTTGTTTATGCTTATAATCATAATAAGAACATGAGTTTATGCTTACAATCAAGCTAATCACACTTAGGGGCTGTTTGGTAGCCTCTGAATGATCATTAAGAGACTACATCTTAATGGAACCATTAAAAATTTTACCAATGAGAAGGTAGAAGAATGTGACATGTGATGATTTACCATTCAGATGTTACCTCTTAGCCATTCAGACTTGAGGTTACCTCTTATTCATTCAGAGGTTTTAAATCATTAAAAGGTAACATCTGAATGGTCATTAAGAGGCTACCAAACAGCCCCTTATTGAAATCAATTTGGTAAGTTGAATTCACGGGTGTGAAAAAATATATATATATATCAAATCATATCAAAAGCAATTTATTTCAGGTTAAAATAAGAAAACACTTATTTTCATTCAAACACTAAAAATGTGTTTTTATCCGTTATAATAAGAAAACACTTCTTTTTCATTCAAACACTAAATAATGTGTTTTTATCTCCTCTTAAAAATGTATGGGGCAATCTAAACAAAACAAGCAATCTCACCCATACATCCGCAAGTTAGCAGATTGTATGAATCTACTCATCTAGGTTGACTAGTTTAACCAACCTGGGCATGTACTTTTTACTTTTATGTTTTCACGCTACTTGTGAATGATAAAATATAACTCCGGTTATTTTGTAGAGTGAGTTATAAGAACGGGTAAAATTGAAAACCATCGTATTCACGCTACTTGTGAATGATAAAATATAACTCCGGTTATTTTGTAGAGTGAGTTATAAGAACGGGTCAAATTGAAAACCATCGTAAATTGACTTGCTTAACACTTGCTTACTTGCACCATTAGGTGCAAATCACAACATGCAACTTAATTAAAGCGCAAATCTCCATGATATAATCATCATCATCGTTAAACATCATTCGTTTTTGTTCTTTGGGTTTGGAATTAGGAATTGGGTTTCAAAGTTATGATCTCCAAGAAATTATCATTCACGAAAGTGATCGAGTCGTTTTAAGAGTTTATTAAATTACAAAAATGACATATATTTGTATTCCTCAAGTTACAAAAAGCTTGAGAATCACTTGTGACACCATGGGCAGGGTGGAAGTTGTACACGTCGTTGATTTTGTTGATAGCGCTTGTAGTAGGATATTGCATAAAGTATCGGGATGCAACCACAAAAAATGACCAAAACCGCGAACAAAATGGTATACAAAATATTGCGAGGGCAATATCAAAGCACAAGAAGAAGGTGAGTATCCTGCAATGGAAGTTAAAAAATACAAGTGATTATTGGTGTTATATATAATTATAAAAACAATATTTAAGGTGAATAAATGAAATGGTTACCATGTGAGTTTGGGTGCAGCAAGGAACATTTGATCGGCTCCTTTTACCATGAAAAACAGTCCCAATCCCCACAAGAATATTCCAAATACATTCTTTTTGTATTCCAAGTCCCTAAAAGTAATAGAAAATTATATTAGTAAATTCCTAATAATAATAGAAAACTATATTAGTAAAGAAAGGAAAAAGGAAAAAACAAAACAAATAACGGAATACGGATATTATTCGAGGGAAAGAATGTACATACTTGAAGATTATGGATTCCGCTTGTGACCATGGACCGCCTTCAAATTGTATGATCGAGAAAAGGATATGGAATATACAGTAGAACATGAAAACAACGATCCAAAACCGAAGTGGCATTGTTGGTATTTCATTTTTGCTCTTGTTGAGAATAAATACACCGATCAATATATACATCATGGTCAAAAGCATATCTAAGATTAAAAATCCCTTTGATATGATTCTTGATGGCGCTCGACGTGTGATTTCATCACTATCTCTTACCATACGAGACGCGATCATAAGACCAATGGTGTCACTTAAATCATATATGACATTAAGTATTGTTGTAAATCGTATCCAAACTCTTGCCCAATTCATATTGGGCAAGAGTTTGGATAATCCTAATTCGAACCAATTAAAACTAACCCTGATTTATTATCAGGGTTTTTCTTAATGCTTTCCCTTTAGATGAGAAATATTTGACCCTAGGGTAGGGCCAAATTAAGGATGTAAGGGAAGACTTGAAGAAGATGAAAGAGGAAAAACCCTTCATTATGATGAAAAGATAATTGGTGGAATCACCTTGAATTTTGTTCTATGAAACAATGGTGACCAAAGACAATATATTTATTTCTTGAGGAGCTTGCCATTTACATGTTTCTAAAAATATTAGCATACTTGACGTCAAATCCTGTTTGACATTACTCAAAATACTAATCATGAACCATGTTATTTTGTAATCAATCTAACTCTCATTCTATATTAAAATATGTCCACATCTTTTTATAAACGTGTTCACATCTTTTCTCATTAATCTTTTTATAAATGTGCCTACAAACAAATGTTAAAAATTTGCACAATTTTGATGCATCTCAGAACCTACCTCCCCCCCTCCCCCGGCCTTGAATCTGCCCCTAACAGTAGTGGACAAATGTTAAAAATTTGCACAATTTAAACGTTTAAACTTGCACACCATGGGAATTGAACCCCTAACCTTCTACTACTGTAAACTCTATCTACTCATCAGGACCATTGTGCTATTCCCAAGTGGATAACATGAGTTAATTGTAGATGAAAATAACCAACAACATGTGTAGGTGAAAATGAGTTTTGTGTAGTTGAAAGGTGAAAATGTGTTGTATGTTATTTGTGTCTATGATTCACCTACATATGCATTTTTTCATATGTAGGTGAAAATAATTCAAATGAGTTACATTCAACTCTGGATGTAAAAGATGAATCCTGAAGCTGATATATCAAAAGGCCAATATATTTCCTAAAAAATGAACTTATTCAATATGGTGGATAAAGAATATGTAAAATAATTGAAATTCTTAAAATATACAGGAATTTAAAACTCAACATAGATTGAGTCAAATAATAACAATCATGTTACATCACACAAATAGCAAAATTATCAGATGGTATGAAAAAATGGGATGTACATAAACTTTATCACTATCAAGGTACATAATCTACTTCCATGAATAAATCAAATACACATTAAAATTAAATTAAAAAACTAATATCTAATCTAATAATTCTAATAAAGGATTCCAACTACTGACATGTGACATTCTCTTTTTCAGTTCATTAAAAGTATTTATTACTTAATTTCTAATTCTAATTTATGATTAAAAAATACTTAAAAGTTTTTATTAAAAAAATACTTCAATTTATTTTTGAACGAAAGTTATCTTTAATTTTAAAGCATATAAATTTAATACTTTTTAAAATGGATAATTATACTAAAGGTTTTTCATATGATTTACGTATTCCACATATTAGATTAGTTGTGGTTTCCGTTTTATTCTTATAATCACAATAATTTATGCTTAAGGCAACTCACGTCAATCACATATTTGTAATAGGATTTTTGTTTTTTTTATTAATGGGATCAATATAAATAATGATCTTTCGGTGTTTGAATCTTATATATCCTTCTTTTTTTAGGTTGTAACGGGTTCATGTCAAAATGGGTGATTTTTATGGGTCAAAACGAGTTGTGTCATGTTAGACTGGCGTTTCAACACCTTTTGTGCATTCTTTTTTTTTTTACATATACATTTTGTAAGTTTGATACATTGTTTACGAGAATATATCTATACTATATAATAAAAGAAACCACTTTAGGGACACTTGTCATCATATTAGAGCATCTCTTATAGATAATTATTATTTTAATTTAATATTTTCTAATTAATTATAGATAACCCTTTTATTAAGTATTATTTAAATTAATATCTTATGGATAATTATTATTTAGTTTAATCTTCTTCTCCTTTATAATATTATTTAGAGAAAAATACGATTTTGGCCCCTGTGGTTATATCATTTTTACCCTTTTAGCCCAAAAAAGAATTTTTTAACATCTGAGCCTCCAACTTTTTTTTTTCTAATTCTTTTTTATCATTTTAGTATATAAAATTTATTTATTCAACCCGTGTAATATACGGGGTTATAACCTAGTTAAATATTAAACACATAAAGTTTTTACTTCACATTTGTTTTACTTTTTTATTAAAAAAAATTAAAGAAAATGGGCTCCCTACAGAACTTATTGGGCTAAAACCTTCCTTCTGGGCCTACTTTACTTCGAAATACATAAATAGTCCCAACGGCTATGAGAGCCTTTGTCGATCACCATTCGACCCTGTTCGTCTGCTTTTCAATCTCCGTTAACAATGAACGCAGAGCATCAGCCTTGCTCAATCCACCTTCAAGCAAAAGCCAAAAACTTCAAGTTCAAATTCAAAACAACTACATTCATACCCGCTTGTTACAACTTCTTTCAGTTCTCACTTTTCCTCAAGATTTATTCTCTCATTATTCGAGTGGGTTCCGGTAATAATAATCAGCCCACCAGACGAAAATCATTGAAATCGAAGATTACAGGGTTCATTGAGAGATTTCGGAGTATACCCACCAAGAAAAAGACTGTTGCTGCTCAGAAATCTTCAAGAAACAAGAAGTTTGAATGGGGTTCTTGTGAGGTATGTTGTTTTTGTTTGAGAAATTGGGTTGCGTATTAGGTGTTTGATGATTTTTTTCTGAGAGATGGGCGATACGGATACTATTTGGTTTAGGGTTTTAATTGTTTTATGTCTATGCCATATATCTAAAAAATTCTATACGAAACGTACATACAGCGAAAAGTTCGGGGGGTCGGGCGCCCCCAGCCCCTTCATAGCTTCGCCCCTGTGTCTATGTATGGGTGTAGAGTGTAGACGAGCCAAGTCGCTTGTGAGATACATGCTAAAAGCTCGAATCAAGCCGGGATTAAACATGCTCGAGCCTGAAAATAATAAGTTTGTTAAATAAACGAACCCGAACTTTACTTACAGAACTATAGTAGGCTCATGAGCGACCACATGAACCTTATATCTATATATTTTTTTATTAATATATAATAATATTGTTTTATATTAACATACAATAAAATAACTGAATAACATATGTAATGTTATATATAAAAATCATAACTATATACATAGACAATGCAACTTAATTATTAAATAATAAACAAGCCAAGTTTGAGCGAAGCTCGAGCTTAAAACCTACTCACAAGCCGAGCTTGAGGTCTAGAAATAGAGCTTGTAACAAGACGAGCTCAAGTCCGAGCTCGTGTAACTTAAACTAACTGAGCTTGGGTCCACATTGTCAAAACCGCACTCAAGGCACATTGGCCTTGCCTGGAGCCTAGGCGCAAGGTGCTTAAAGAGTGAGGGCTTTTTAAAAAGAGGCACATAGTATAAAACTACCACTATTTGGGGTTTTAGACATGATTTAGTCATGTTAAGGCTGTTTTAGGTTGATTCAAAACTTGTTTAGAGCTAGTGTAGGTTCTTTTAGACCTGTTCAACTTGCGTAGGCGATTTTTGGCTAGAATTTAGCTTGAACTTGGCCTGAAAATGCGCCTGAGTGCCTGAGAATGCGAGGCGCATATGCTGCGCTTCTGTGCCCAGGCGCAAGCCTAGTGCGCTTTTGACAACATAGGCTCAGACTTAGACGACCTCTGGCTTAGCTCGGCTCGTTTACACCCGTACTTATACCTAATATTGCCTTGTGATTAAATCTCAGGGGCCAATTTGTGCTAGCACTGTGGTGATTGGGAACCTTGCTTTGTTGATCAAGTCTATATATGACAAGGATGTAAAGGGGATAATTATACATTGTTTCAGCATATTGTTATACATCTTCACCCTGTTGAAGACACTTGTAAGGACAAAAAATAACAAAGTGATCTTAGTTTCAATTATATTAATGGTGGGATATCCTCTTTGGTTGTATATGCTGAACAAACCAACTCATGGAAGAAGAACCTTTGCTTGGAGATACATTTGGAAGACATTGAGTTGGGCTGCTTCTCATGGGTTTCTTAATGCAATTGCACATGTAATTTAGATTTATTTGGATCAGAATTTGTTTATGTGTAAGTTAACATGATTTCTTTTTCATATTTTGTTGCAAGAAAAAAGAATTCTAATTAATGAATGAATTAATTGTAAATTATAGGTTGCTGCTTGTTTTTCTTTTCCTTCTTTTTGTTTATGAGAATTTTTATTCTGTTGTATAGTTAGCATACTATAAATTATAGGCTTCTCGATTTCAAATCACTTTGTTTTCGCTCTTCTGCTGCTGCTGTAATGGGTGTTCAAAATACCTTGGTATATATATGCTATTTTATATGTTTATTTAACAAAAACCTAAAATCTAGCTATATTTAATTGCTATTTATATTAAAAAAAAAACAAAAAATAAAAAAAACTGTCGCTATTATCGCTACAACCCTAATAGCGAGCCTAGACCTATACGCTACGTAGCTATTGACAACTATGCTTCAGAGTAAAATTATAAAGGTTAAACAGTCACTCCAAGATCCATGACCCTTGGCCGTACCTTTTGCCATAAATCATATAAATCTCAAATCTGCTGAACCAGGACGGCTGAATTTTTGAACCCCCTTACGGTCCGTAAGGGGTGTTTTTCACCGCCTTACATTGTTGAACCCCCTTAGGTCTGTAAGGGGTAACTTACGGTCCGTAAGGGACCTCTAGAAGCTGAATTTTGGGATTTTATTATATTTAGTCCTTGGACTTTATATCTTTCCCCTTTTTGACATATTTGGTCCATCTCCTTCCACAAATCGGAATTAAACGGAGAGTTTGGACACGTGTCGCATTATAATTTGATATAAATGTACGAGATGTTACACAAGTGGACCAATATTAACAACAAATGCACAACTTTTCAATCAATTTATCAACTTTTCAATCAATTGGTCGGTTTCAACGGTTTAAAAACACCCCTTGTTGTTGCAAGAAATAAATAGCAGTATGTGAAGTTGTGAACTCTAATTTGCTCATCATTCAAGCATCATAAGGATGGCCCAAAAAAATTCTTGTTTTTCATGCGCCACCAACTGCCAATAACTCTTTGGATTTCGATAACGCTCCTTGTCCTAAGGCGTATAAACATATGTGAAAACCAATTTGATTTTTAATGTCATTGATGGTGTGCTCATTTGCTGTAAAGTTCCAATTTAAATCCTTGATGAAATTGTTTATGGCTTGTTTGTTCCATTGTTTGTTTATTAATCCTTGATTAATAGAGCTTTTAGAAACTAATTTCATATTATTATTTTCTAATACATTAGTTTTATTAAAGTTTCTTGATGTATACTGTGTCCAACACTAGTTCTAGAAACTGAACTAAACAGATCCTGCAAATTTGGCCTAAAGCAATTAAGTAGCTAACAACAGAAATGTAAATAGAAAAGATGGTTGTTCATTTGAGACAGCCCAGCAGGTTATTATGGAGCCATGGAGCCCCGACCTGTAATCCTTCCACTGTCGTGAGCGAGGGGTTTTCGCAGCTCTGTGAAGCCAGCCTTACGCAGTGCCCCCTACTTTAGGGAGCACGTGACCCAAGCCTTCGCTTAGGCCACATGGTCCAACTCACAACTTGGCCAGTTTGTGCACCAATGGAGCCAACCTGACTGTCCTGAGTCATTGTCCAAACATCTTTAATACCCTCACTTGAGTTACAGGCAAGCGTTACCATGCCCGGTGACATAGAGCCTGCAAGTGTGTATTATAAAGCAGAAGAAGTATGGTTCAGCAGTCGATGTGGGATAGAAATGGTATGTTTATAGAAATAAACTGTAATGTGTCTGAATGAGCAATTACAATTTATACACTCCTAAAGCTTTGCTTCCTGAAGATGAGCTTTGCCAAAGTGACAATATTTCTTTTGTATACAAAGGAGTAATGTAATAGCTGAACAGTTTACCATAGGCCGCACAAGAAGCATGTAGATAGAGTCGCGTATTGGACTTGATGTTAATTCAGGAAAAACAAAAGAATGAAAAGATGACAAAAGCACATAACAGTTTCATGACATATAAACTTCATATACATGAGATGGATGCCGGATAGATGACATACCAGTGTTCTAACTATGAATTAACTTCCAACATGTTAAATACTGTTGAAGTATGGTTATTTGATTTATTTTATATCTTGGTTATTATTTTGTCAATAAAGACCGAATGTAATGTGTCGTTATTTTTGACCGGTTGATCTTTTTTTAGCTAATCTTTTGTCTTACTTGTTTAACCCGTTAGATATAAAGCATGACCCAAGTTAAACCAGAACGAAGTTGCAACGAAGACTCGCAGAATATAAATTAGGTTATAATTGCATGAAGATTGAAGAAGATGATGAGGTAAACTCAACTAGCAATTAGCACATAAGCGAAAAAAATAATAAAAATCTATTTTACTTGGAAGAAATTACAAGTTTTCTGCTACAGCTATTCTCTAAGATGGCTCACCATTTCTTTACTTGGAAAAAATTACATGTTTTTTGAGTTGGGCTTTTATGATGGGCTTAGTGCAGCCCAACAACGAGTATCATCTCCACATGATCCCTCCACGGCTCCACATGGCTCGATGTGTCGTGCCATTAAGCAATGAAACTTGTTAACCCTAGGCAGCTAGGCTTACAGCTCAGTGGTTGGGTAATGATGGTGACAAACCCACCGAGGGGGTTCGATTCTGAGCCACACCCTGGTTTTCATCCGACTGTTAATTCAGCGAGGCAACTCGTGTGGAGGCCGTACGGTTTTTTGGGGAACATCATAACTAAATCTGACCAACCCAGCGCAAGCTCGGTTATGACAATGTTAAGAAATTTAATTCGTAACGAAATTACAAATATGCCTGTTAGAATCACTAAATCTGACCAACCCAGCACAAGCTCGGTGTTACATTGGGTTATTAAAAAAAGTCACCGTTCAAGAAAAAAAAACAATGAAACTTGTTAATTTTATTATTATTATTATTATTGTTATTATTATTATTATTATTATTTTATAACAGAAATTCATAATTTTTAAGGATAAATACATCAAATTTACACTTATAATATTTAAACTCTCAATCTTTTGGTTGTATCCACCAAGATATCCAAAGGAAACCTGTTAAATGCCTGATTTTTAACAATATGCAATACTTATTATGTAACGAAATTACAAATATGCCTGTTAGAATCACTTATTCTATAAACAATTACATGTTAAGAAATTTAATTCGTAACGAAAATTGCCGGTACTAGTATCTTGATAATATTTACATGACTTGAAACATGTCACATAAATAATTAGGTCTAGGTTGATCTAAATAGGTTTGGGTCATAAACCGGTTAATCCAAATAACCCCATTGGCCATTAGTAAAATGGCCGCTGGGTTGTTAAACGGGTCGACGCGTCAACATGCTTGAAATTAGAATTCGGAAGAATTTTTTGTTACAAGTACTCATTTACAATTTGAAAACTTTTAACCTATCAACTCGTTTAAATAAACAGGTTACACGAGTTATATACCGACTTAAATGTGAAAAAGTTAGGGTTGATATTTTCAACTTTAATATGTATCTATTGAATTTAAGTTCATAACTAAATTTCTCCAAACCACCTCGGATAACAGTGAAGATCTTTTGTCATTTTTTGGCTTCTTATATGCCATGTTAACTTAGACTGTACAACTCATCTCATGTACATAATTATTATTTCAAACAATTATATCACCTTTTGTTAGTCAATTTAATGTTGTCCCATACGGAAAGTTAGAAACTTCTCTTAATTTCATGACCGTTCTTTTTAAATAAAGAAACTTATCGAATATAATATAAACTGCTATATAACAATAATATGTTTTTATAAATATATCAATTTTTTAAACGGCATACGATTAGAATATCGCTAACCAGGTTAGTAATTAGTATGTTAATATCACCAAATTAGTATAAAGATATCATTTAGCTAACTATTTGTGTATAAAGGAGTATTCCACCTGTTGGCTAGAATATTATCAATGTCACACTTTTGGTTCAATGTAAATAAAAAGTATGTTTGAAGCCAGTCCGATTGAGAGAGCGGGTGGAGTTCAACTCTCACATATATATATATATATCTCTTAAACACACATCCATCTAATCTAATCTAATTATAATAAAAAACTCCCGCTAATAATACATGGTATTTTCTTATTCAAAGTTACAACTAATGCTACATGGCATTTTCTTCTTCAAATCATTAATTAATAATATTATTTAATTTATATCTAATTTAAATTAATGATTATTAATAGTATTATGCAAATACTTAAAGTTTTTATGAAAAGAATACTTCAACTTTTTTTTTTTTAACGGCAATTATCTATAATTTTAAAACCTATGATTTTAATACTTTTTAAAATGAATAATCATGCTTAGGTTTTTTTTCATATAATATGTAATTTTCATATTCCACATATTA
>JARYGA010060492.1:68533-109600 GCA_030545235.1 Helianthus tuberosus | reverse complement strand
GGGCGCGGTTGTAAATGCTGTAAATAAATGTGTATATAACCGCCCACGTCAAGTTTTTGGCGCCGTTGCCGGGGACACGACGAAATTTTCAGAACAATCCGAGTCATTATTTTACCGGTGTACAAACTGTGAATACTTGTACATTTTTGTATTTGTTTTTTTTCTTTTATTTACTAACTTGTGAATACCTAGCCTGGCACGCCCACTAGGACTAACTTTTGACTAACTTTTCTTTTCTGTTTTACTAACCAACTAACTAACTAACCACTAACTTTACTAACATACTAACCTTTTATTTATTGTTCAACTAACATTTTTCTTTTTTTATTAGTGTTCAGGATCGAACCATTCATTCATTCATTTATTTCATTTATTTATTTCGTTTCAGTAATTTCAATTCAGTCATTTCATTTATATTTATTTATTTATTTCATTCCAGTACAGTTATTTCAATATTTCATTTCTTTATTTCAATTCAGTTATTTCATTTATGTTTATATTTACATTTATTTATTCATTTATTTCATTTATTTCAATTCAGTCATTTCATTCCTGTTTATATTTACATTTATGTCCGTGTTCGGAATCGAACCACTTTTTCATTTATTTATTTCATTTATGCATTTATTTACATTTATTTATTCACGTTCATTTATTTATTCATTTATGTTTATATTTATTTATTTATTCAGTTAACTGTTATTCATTCATTTATTAATACTTGTTTAAATTGTTTATTTATTTACTCCACAAAAATAAAATATAACTTTCTGGAAAACCGATTGACCATCGAAATAAATTAGTAACTTTGTAAATTTTTAGATTCGTTCATTTGCTTTATTTAAGTTTGCTTGAGGACAAGCAAAGTTCAAGTGTGGGGATGTTTGATATATGTTAAATTATACATGTTTTTATCCCCCCAAAACACTTCCATTTTAAGCGTTTTTTTACTGAAACGACGACGTTTAGGTACCAAAGCCGGTACTTTTATATTTTCAGGTCTTAAACGAAGAACAAAAGACAAACCTGATGAAAACGGGCAAATTCTGATGCGTTTCTGATAAAACGGACAAAAATCTGATGACTGCCAGGTGTCGCACGGCCGTGCGATCCAACCGCACTACCGTGCGAGACCTCCGACCTCGGAAGCACTACCAGTGTGACTCATGGTGCCACTGATTACTCGAACCGCACTCCCGCGCGAGCCAACCGCACCCCCATGCACCACCTGAACCATACTTTCTGATCACGATTCTGATGACCTCGCACTACCGTGCGACCAGTCGCATAACCGTGCCAATCTGATGACCTAGACAAGTTGTCCACTAGTCCACTTGGCTGACTCAGGATCGGAGAAAATGACATCACCCGACAAAACCTGACCGCACGGCCGTGCGACCGGTCGCATGGCCATTCCAAACTGAAAATTGCCTATAAATAGCAGCAATCGCTACTGATCAAAATGTTGGGTTTTTCTCCATGTTTTGGGCGATTTATGGGTTTCGAAGCAGTCCTGATCAGACCCATTTGAAGCTTAAAGATCGAGTGGAAGCATAACTGATCCAACTCGTCAATTCCTTGCTTGTTTATGGTTCGATTCCTTGTTCTTGAACATGTATTCTGATCATTTTGCATCAAGCATGGAGGTATGTATACCTCTTAGTATGAATTCACCAAAGCACAAAGTTTATCAACATAGTTGATAAACTCAGATGGTCATGAATGATAAGAAAATACAACTAACTAGTTTTGCCAAGTAGCCAATTAAGATCAGCCCCGGGGTTTCATACCCATTATGGAAAATGTTGGAGATGCGGCGGGGTTGTGTTACTTTAGGACTAGGAAACTACTTGGATGTTCATACATAAGTCCATAAGTGAGGTAGTGGAACTAGTTTGGAAAGCCAAAGCTCGAACAGTTCACACTTCTACCAAAACACAAGTTCATCCATATTGAAGATGGTGAATCTTGGATGGTTTCAACACTTGGAACATGTATGAGCATAAATAAAAAAAAGTTATTGAACTTGTTTCTTGGTGGAAATCAACCACAACACAAACCCACAACTATGAGCTTAGTTGGGAGCTTGGTAGGTATAAGATTTCACCAAGTTTTAGTGAAAAAATGTAAGTTATAGAAACATAAACGAAAGCAGAATTTTATCTCTACTTTGGTTCTCAAATATGGTGAGGTTTCACATTAGTTTGCCATGGTAAACTTGTGAAAACCTTCCTAGAGGTGAGAATGCTTGCAACTTAGAATTTTATCTCTTCTTATCCAAGTAGAATGAAAGAAGAAAACATGAAGAAATAAGAAGAGGAGTGAGCTAAAACTCACTTAGAATGCTTACAACTTTCTGCCCAAATTTTGTAGATTTAGAGAGAAATGTGAAGATTTAGAAGTGATTTAAGTGTTTAGAAAGTGTTTAGGAGTGTATGAAGGAAACTATTTATAATGGGGTTCATTCGGGTTAGAGTTAAATGAGTTAGGAGGTGGTTAAGGGTGAAAAGAGGTGTAAAAATGGAGCAACTCGCGAGCTAAAAATAGCTGGCTGCGGATACAACTCCCTCGCGCCACGCGACGGGAACATGTGTGCCTGGCGCATGGCATGAGGGAGTGGGTTTTCAAAAATTGTTTCTTTTGTCCACTTTTGGCCCATGCACTTGGTTTTTAGGTTATTTTATCCCATAAACTTGTATTTTAACTTGTTTTTAGGTATAGAAGATGCTCGTAGGCATGTGATAAGTATCACGCACGTAAGAATGATAATTCAAGCGTATGATAAGTCTCGGTTTGTACGTAAATACGTATTCGAAAATTGCTTGCGTATAACATAAGTATAATAGTGTGAGTATAAAATGAACTTTCCATTATGATCAAAGTCTCGGATTAGAAGGTTGGAAAATACGAATACAAGTTTCTAAAAATAGAAATATGAATACACTTTCTAAATAAGGAAAGTATAGAAATACACATTCTAAAAATCAAAATCACGGTCAGAAATGATGTCAATGGGGATACCATGACGACAAATGACTTCACTCATGTAGATACGAGCCAATTTCTCGACTATGTAGTCTTCACGAATGGGGAGGAAGTGAGCGGATTTGGTCAAATGATCGATGATTACCCAAATGCTATCATGACCAGATGAAGTTCAAGGGAGTTTGGTGATAAAATTCGTGGCTATACACTCCCATTTCCAGACCGGAATTTCTAATTGTTCGAGTAAACTATAGGGACGTTGATGTTCAGCTTTCATCTTAGAGCATGTGAGATATTTCGAAACGTAGGTGGCGATATCTTTCTTCATACCAGGCTACCAATAAGATGTACGAAGGTCTTGGTATATCTTGTCGGCACCGAGATGAATAGAGTATCGAGATTTATGTGCCTCCATTAAAAGTTCACGAAGTTTATCACGGTTTGGTACCCAAACGCGATCGATTAGTAAAGGATTCCATCGGATTTGGACACGATTTGGTTTTCAGCACCACACTTCATCTCGTTGTACATGTTATCCTCGTTAACGGATGAGTATTATGCTTCGTTAATGCGATCTCGAAGGTCCTTTAGAATTTGGAAACAACGAATACCCTTTACATGACTTTTGCGATTAAGAGCGTCGACCACGACATTCGCCTTACCAGGATGGTAGCGAATCTCGCAGTCGTATTCGTTGAGCAACTTTACCCATCGACGTTAACGCACGTTGAGCTCTTCCTGGTTAAAGTTGTGCTGAAGGCTCTTATGGTCGGTGAAGACCACACACTTAGTACCATAAAGGTAGTGTCACCATATCTTTAACGCAAAACCAACCGCACCAAGTTCAGGGTCATGGGTAGTGTAGTTTTTCTCGTGTATCTTGAGTTGTCTCGAAGCGTACGCGATAACCTTGTCTCGTTGCATGAGAATACAACCTAGACCATGGTTAGATGCATCACAATACACGACGGGTTAGGAGGTAGTTGGAGTGAAAAGAGGTGTAAAAATGGACCAACACGCGAGCTGAAAATAGCTGGCTGCGGATACGACTCCCACGCGCCATACGACGGGAACATGTGTGCCTGGCGCGTAGCAAGAGGGAGTGGGTACTGCATACATCGGTTTGGTACCGGTACCGGTATTTACCGGTGTTTTACCCGTAAATACTGGTACTGGTATGTTATGGACTAATACCATTGCAAGGTATGAGACTTGTCCCACATCGGTTGTAAGGGCAACTGATGTGGGGTTTATATACCAAATGGGTTCTCTCACCCACCAAACTAGTCTTTTAGGTTGAGTTCTCTCGTCTTGTATGTAACATTGGTATTAGAGCCAGAACTCGGAGTGGAGGCCTGGACAGAGCTAGCCGTGACCAACGAGGCTCGGAGTGGTGGCTTGGAAAGAGCCAGCCGTGACCAACATGGCCGTGACCAACGAGGACGTTGGCCCTTAAGGAGGGTTGATTGTTATGGACTAATACCATTGCAAGGTATGGGATTTGTCCCACATCGGTTGTATGGGCAACTGATGTGGGGTTTATATACCAAGTGGGCTCTCTCACCTACCAGACTAGTCTTTTGGGTTGAGTTCTCTTGTCTAGTATGTAACACGGTACCGAAAAACGGGGAAAGTAGGTACCGGTACCCGGTACCAAATGCTCATTCCTACCAGACATCACCTACCCGATGAATGTTTTGAGCCAGTTCGTAGTATATCCTCGATTCCTCGACTGAAACTGAGTACCGAGTTATGACAAATCCCGTAACACATTATGTGATACATTTGCAGCCCAATGTACAAATTGAAATTGGACTACATGACATGATTATGTGTGAGCATAATAGGCATCCCCTTTACTCTTTCTATCATTTTGCTTGTTTGGTTTTTATATATAGGTGTTTAAATGTCATTTTGGCTCACAATATTGCCTTATGCACAATCTTATAAAGTTTTGCTACAAATAATATATATTATCTTTCATAGTTAAAAGTTTTTCTAAGATTTAGAAATATATGTTTAAACTACATTGACGACAAAAGAACGTGTTTTTTTTTCATTATTGTATTCACTGAACTAAATGTTTGGTCTATGCTGTTGAACACGTATATTTTTTCGCATTTTATCTTTGATTCTTTAATTGTGACACGTTTTGTTACCTACAACACTACTTAAGATAGTTTAGACACATGAAAATTATACGTTATGTTCATGGTCTAATTAATTTGAATTGAAGAAAACAAAATAAACTCATGATGGATTTGTGATCCCTTGAATATAATTGATCAAACATTTATAAAGCAGAAAAATCATCAATGAAAAGCATAGATAACAACCCAGTTACCCAACCCAACCCAACCCATTACATCAACCAACTAGTTATCACATGGGCACATCAACTGAATGTCTTTAATTGTCAAGTGAATGAACATTGTTTTTTTTTTTTTTTTTTTTTTTTTTTTTTGAACATTGTGCTCTCATGTTTTTTTGAAAATGATTTCTTTTAAGTAAAAAAGCAAACTCCTTTCTTGTCTAACAAAAAAAAACAAAAAAAAAACAAATAATTCTATCTAAGTTGGTAAGACTGCCCGTAATGGGGCGTTTTTTTTTTTTAATTTTTCACCAAACACGTCGGAAGACGCCTGGCTTCCGCCCCCTTGGGCGTTATTGGGCGGTATTCGAGAAAAATGGGCCACCGGCGTTTTTTAAAACACGCCTAGAATTTGCCTTGGGGGACGAGTTGACCGTTGGCAACGGTAAGTTTCTTTCTTTATTTATTTTTTTTAAATCCAATATAAACACACTATAAAATACCCACTAGTTCATACACTTTTTTATAAAAAACTCACACACCATCAAACTTTCTCTCTACTACTTCTACAATTTATAAAAATATGAACCCATTCCGACCCCCATTTGATGTCCCCTCAAGACCCGGGAACCCGAACACAACCCAACCGCAACAACCCTTTAACCTTCAAGACATGGACCCGAACATGTTATCGTACGCGGCTTTCTTGAGTGGCGCTACTCCATTCGTGCAACCAACTTTCGGCTTTGGTCAAGCCGGCGGCTCGCAACCTTCACAACAACAAGCAGTGGCGGACCCAGAAATTTTTCCAAGGGTGTGCGGAATTTTTTTTTAAATTTTAGGCCCCAAGGTATATAAGTAAAAACATCGGTTCGTATCGGGTCGGTTCGAGTCGGGTCATGTAAAATAAAAGAACATCAAACTAAATTTATATAATCATCAATTGTTATACCCGCCGCACATAAAAGTGTCTCTACGATCTCCAAATAGGCTCCTAAACAAATAGCAACATAAGCAAAACACGCGATCCGATTTTGAGCTATACTCTAACCATCCCTTGTATTCATGTTTGTCATACCAATCTTCCTTAAATTTTCGTAACTCGTTACTCATGGTTCCTATCGGCTATCACAAACAAATTGATCTATAAGCTCGTGGCTCCATAACATATTACATAATGTATTAACTATTCAAGTCCTATAAATCATAATGTAAATCACCCTAAAAATCATCTAAACAACATATACACCATAAAAAAAAACCCAAACATTCTTCACTAAAGTAACAAATATAACCCACCAGGTCTGTCTGATCGTTGTGGTGTATGCTGCTATAAAAAAAAGGAAAAATATAATCACTAACAAAATATAAGTATATAACCCACCACAAAAAAAATATCATCACTAACAAAATCATCAAAACGAAGCACATGTATCATGTCATCGAAAAATCACTTCCAGTGGGCTACCGGTTTCGTCCTATCAAAAATTAACCAAAAAATCATCAAAAAATCAACAAAAAATCAACCGAAAATCATCAAAAATAACAAAGAAACTTACCCGTGTTCGATCGGCGGTGGTATGGTGGCTGGCTGATTACAGTGGTATGCGGCTGCTGATTGTTCATTGTTGTCGCTGATGTTCTGATCGCTGGCGTGCGTGCAGGGACGATACAGAGAGCGGAGAGAATATATAAGGGTTTTGGGCTTGTTTATTTTATTTTAGTTTGAAATATTGTTGATTTGTTGGGTTTTTTATTGGGCTAAGACTTAGTAGTGGGCTAGTTAAAGGTATTGGGTATTTGGGTTTAGTTATTTAGGTATTAAAAGTTATATAATTTAGGTAGTATTTTTTTTTTTTTAAATAAGAGTTTACTAAAAAAATTTTAAATATAAATTGATAACACTTTTTACATAAGGGGTGCAGACGGAAAATTCCATGGGGTGCGGATGACAAATTTCAAGGGGTGCGGACGGGATTTTCGACGGAACTTAGCACTAATTTTTTTTTTCCCGGGGGTGCGCCCGCCCACCTTGGGCTACCATTATGTCCGCCCCTGACAACAAGCCGAACCCGATGTGGATATCGTTCCGGAGACGCAACCCGAACCGGAGCGAGAGACATCGAAACACGGCAAAAGGTCAAAGGTCGCATAAGAAGAAGGATGCGAACGAACCTCGACGTAAGCATTCTTACGTTAGTTGGACGAAGGAGGAGGAATACACGTTGGTTCGGGCGTGGGTCGATGTTTCGGAAGACCCCGATATTGGTAACTTTTATATTTTTTTGACTTATTTTTTCATACACGTCTATTTTATTTTATTTTTAACGTACAACTTTATTTTTCAATTTGTAGCAAACTTTCAAACGGGCCCCGATTTTTGGAATAGGATTCGTGCACTCTTTTATAGCACGTGGGGTAAGGGTGAACATCGTGACAAAGATTCCATTTCTAGCAAATGGACCGACATCAACAACAAGTGTCACTCCTTCCAAGAAGTGTATCAACGTAACTACGATAATCGCCCGAGCGGAGAAGGTGACGTCGGGGTTTTAAGGAGGGCTATGGAAGAGTACGAGAGAACGAAAAGCGTTTTCCCGTACTATACTATAAGTGTTGGGAACTACTACGAAAAAGTCCAAAGTGGGCGGGGGTAGTGACCATGACGTCGAGTAGTAGATGTCGAGCTAAATGGTCAAAAACATCATCCTCCGTTGACCCTGAAACACCGACTTCCGATGCCAGCAATGTCGATCTAAATGTTGTTGTGGACGTTGACGAGCAATTTGAAGAAGAGTTGGCCCGACTGCCCGGTAGAAGAAAAGATAAGCGAACCGGGAAAAAACCGGTGGAGTCGTCTTCCGATCTCGAGTTGAAGGAAGATTTCGAGGAGATGAACCGTTGTCTCCAAGATATTCGAGACCTCGGCCACCAACGTTTGGAGACTATGAAAGAACTCGTCGCCGAAACCAAAAGTTTAACGAGATGCAAGAGGCGAGGCAAATGGAAAAGGACATTGAGTTTTTGTCCAAACCGATCGACCACCTCCAAGGCGACGTGTTAATCCTTGAGCAAATGCATCGCCAAAAAATTCGGGAAAAATACGGACTCTAGATCATCATCTTTTTTTTTATTTTTATTTTTTTTTATTTCCGTTTTTTTTTATTTCTAGTAGTGTAATTTTTTTTTTTAAATTAATGAAAGTATTTTTAGTTTTAAATTTAAAAAATAAAATTATTGTGTAATGATTGCATGGGCGTTATTGGGCATTATTCCCATTACGGCATTTTTGCAATAACGCCCAATAATGCCCTCATGCTATCTGGACTGTCAAATGGCAGAAAAGGCCCCAGGGTGGGGGCATTATCTGGCTAACGACTACACATGGTCTAATATCTTAATATTTCTTATTTTCATTAAAGCTATAAGTTACTTAAAGGCCTGGTCTATTCGCACACGGCCTTTGTCTTTTTGCACACTCAAAGCGCCCCGCTATGGCCAAAGCGGGGCGCTTTGAGTGTGCAAAAAGACAAAAAGCGTTGGCTGGAAGTTGTGTTGTTTTTTTTTTAAATAGGTGGGATGTGGGTTAGTTTGGTATTGTTTTTTGGAGGAAAAAATTGTATTTGAGTTTTATAATACGTTCTTTTATAATTACGTTTTTTTACGTCATTATTTTTATAGAACGTATATAATATAAGTGCGTCTTTATAAACTGTTAACCTAGTTTATTTTGTTAAATTAAACGAACACGTTAAATAAATTGTACAGAAAGCCATAACAATTAAACGTAAACAATCCAAAACCAACGTGATGTAAATAGAAGATTAACTGCAATATATATATATATATATATATATATCAGTTTGTACATACAAAACAAAAAGGTACAACTGACTACATAATACATAACAAAACACTATACAAACAAACTAAGGTACTAATCCTCGTGCGGTGGGGACGGTGGGAGGGGAAGTGGAGGCAACCCAGCGAGCTCTCGTAGAGAAACGAGCGTCTCGATGATCCAGTCCTGGCGTGCGGCCTGGCGTCTGAGGCGCCGGTCGAAGTCCCGAGCCACCTCACGCGCTACCAGAGGCAGGTCAGCGTAAACGTGCTGCGGGTACTGTGGCGGCTCAGGAGCTGGCTGAACTGGTGGTACCGGGATCTCCTCGATATGCTCCTCCTGAGCCGGATCCTCTAATACAGGCTGAGCCTCAGCCTCAGCCTGAGCCTCAGCCTGAAGCTGGCCCGGGACCTCATCGAGTCCCAGAGCCTGTAGCTGAGCCTGCCGAGCGGCCGCCTGAACATCAGGAGGGGCTAACACTCCAGCCCTCACCTCAATAACAACCGGGATGACCTCCGGATGCCAAATCAGCCCGTCACGTCCCCGAAACCTCAGACCAACATCAAAGGTACGGGTAATCTGCATGGTAGATACTGACGCGCGGCCCAACCTGGTAGACGGGACCGGATCGGACAGCTCCGTATCATGCTCTGGCACGAGCCCTAGCGAGCGTGCAATGGCGGTGATGAATGAGCCAGTGTGCACAAACCCGCGGAGCTGCCGGTGGTATGCTGTGGCAAAGTAATCTGCCAGGCAGGCTGCTAGATCGCAGGGCTGGCCGCGCAGTAGGCAGTATAGAAAGAAAAGGTCATTGAGGTTGACCTTCTCCCTGCTGGAACCCCGCGGCACGATAGTTGCCACGATAATATGGTGCAGGTATCGGTACAAGGGGTCTTTAATGGTGGTGGCCTTTTGCCAGGATCTCCCAAAGGGAACCCTGGAAATGGCCCTCCAGAAACTGATAAGCGTCTGCCTGTCCATCGCCGTAACCGCCGTAGTATATAAATAAGTATCAAGCTCAGGCTCTGTGTACAAACGTGTATAAACAAATAATATTAAATAAACAAATAATAATAATAAACAAATAATATTAAATAAACAAATAATATTAAATAAACAAATAATAATAATAAACAAATAATATTAAATAAACAAATAACATTAAATAAACAAATAATAATAATAAACAAATAATATTAAATAAACAAATAACATTAAATAAACAAATAATAATAATAAACAAATAATATTAAATAAACAAATAACATGGAATAAACAAATGATATTAAATATAAAATAATAAATAATATTATTTAAACAAACCTGTATGGACAGCAAACTGCCGCACACTCATATGAAACTCCTGACCGGCGAGACGGAATGTAACCTCGTGGACTGGAAAATCCGGGTCCTCCACGTAATCCGCCGGATGCGGCGCGTATGTAAACGTGGAAAGAAACTCCCACGTAAGCTCGGGGTACGACTCCTCCATCGCTAACTCAAATAGGCGCGACCAAGGAGTATCTAGTCCAACTATCTCACGCGCCCGCGCGGCCTCTCCCACTCATGTCGAAGGTGTGAACAATCACACCGTATCGTTGGGCAATAAGAAACCCCGTCTCAGGCATCGTCATGTAATTTTCGATATCTGCTCGTCCCACCCCCTTGAAATCGATCCGTCTAAGCAGCGCATCATAATGTCCTATGTTTTTCGGATCGAAAAACTGCCTCCAAAGCGATTCGTTCGTACGTAACTCCTTTATAAGTTGTTTCCGGATCATCAAATATGAATTTTGTTTCACTCCTAACCCAACAGCCACCGATCGAAACCCACAATGACCATCTGGTTTCACGTCCTTTATTCTAACGATGTATGGATGGATCACTTCGGGAATCTGAGATGCGTAGTTGCGGATCGCTATATCCGTCTTAGGACCGAGCTTGATCATCGGGAAATCAGGGTGTAGGTTGATCGTCTGAGGCTGTGACGGTGATATGTACGAGCTGTGACGGGGAAGATCGTCTAAGGCCTCGACCCAAGTTTCTCCCGACGGAATGTACGCGCTTTTTCTAGCGGCTTCAACCTTTCTTTCTTCCTGCGTTTTCAATGTTGGGCGACCACGAGTTTTCTTCAGAACAGCAGGAGGTTTTTTGTTATTGTTCCCTGGATTGAGGATTTGCTGAAACTTTTCAAAGAAGCTCCTTTTCACCTGAGGGGGTGTTGGATCGATCTATTGTTTCAATTTTTCAAATTCCGCGTCTACATCGATATCCTCTATGTTTTTCTTTGCAGGCTTGAAGTTAAGCTTCTTCCAGAACACGTCTATGTGTGTGATCCGGAGTTGCTGACCTGTGGATGAAAACAAATTAGGTGGCAAAATCATAACGAGAAAGGTCAAAGACATTAATTACCTTTATTTTCCAACTTTTCCAAACGACAGGCACATGGCAAACCACAGCTGGTAAAAAGTTGGCAACCACAGCTTGCACCGTAGGCTCTCAACCCGTCTTCCTTACGTTTTAGTTCCCTACTCAAAAGCTCAATCGCATATATTGAAACCTTTCTGAGAATATATGCAAGCATGGGCTGCTTCTTGTGGTGCGTCATCACTTTTCGGAGGCTTGTTTCAAAGCTACTACTAATCTCGGTGTATTGTCTATCAACAACATGATCAACATACAGTACAAGTTTATCAAGTGTGTTGCGATGACTTGGAAAGTGACTTTTTAGTGTTGCATGAATGCCCACAACCCTGTTGGTCGTAGTTTGGTGAAAGTTGATAGTTTTGTTAATCCAGCATGATACAAACTTTTCACGGTACGGATCCAACCAGGATTTCTTCATATAATCAAAAACCTCTAAAATTAAAAAAAACGTAAATAGTCAGTTTTTGTTATTATATAAAATTTGAACATAATTATGTAAGAAATACCTACATTCACGGTCATCTTCTTTCAGCTGTGCTTCAAGGTTTTCCAAGTTATACCTGTATATTTCCTCGGTCGTAGACTCGCACAATACCCAAAAACTACGTACGAATTCTTTCCAATCCTTGTCAGAGAATTTCTTCTTGCTGTTCTTATTAATATTTTGTTGAATATGGAACCGACAAAGATACTTATGCGCTTTTGGAAAAACTTGTTCACACGCGTTCATTAGCGCAAAATCCCTGTCTGTTAAAATCACGCGCGGTTCCATACATCCTACCAGCATAGACTTGATCCTCTGCAACACCCATAGGTAGTTCTCTGACTTCTCAACGGACATTACCGCACAAGCAGCCGTAAACGATTTGTTTGTCGACGTCATGCCTACGACCTGAACAAATGGCAGGTTGTACATGTTCGTTTTGTAGGTGGCGTCAATCATTAGCACATGCGGGAAGGCACACCACATACTGAATGATCTTTCGTGAACAAAGAAGACATCTTCAACTTCGTTTGATATCTCATTCGTGCGCATGTAATAAGTGTAATTTTTTTCGAGAAGAATGCTTTCAAGTTTTTGCATCGGAGACTTACCGACATTTTTTTCGGCGTTGATCTTCTGAACAGCGTTGTGTATATCTTTCGGAATAAGCTTTCTAGCCGGATTGTTTTTTGTCAGCGTTCGCCAGATACTTTGGTTGGGAATGTCTTGCTCTGCCAGCTCCTTAACCAGTTTTGTATCCTCCGAAGAAAGCCTTCTCGCATACGCGTGACCCTCTAAGTTTTCAATAGGAGTGTGGTTATGCTTCGCCTTCGTCACCTCGATCCTCCAAACACTTCCGGATGATTCCGAAAACCCGATCATCTCGAACGGGCAGCCTATTTTCTTGCTACCCGTTTTCCTCTGTGTAGCTATACTCTTATGCTCCCCACCAAAAGTACATTGAAACCAAATCTTGTAATTCTCTCCTCTTTATTCGACCTCTTAGTCACAATGAGGTAACCGTTGTCTTTTGTCGTGTCTTGTACCCAACGCACCAACTCTTTACGTGACGTAAAGGTCTGCGTTGTATCAAACGAAAACGTAACCAGGTAACAGCCTTCCTCGTCAACAGACACATCCCCCGGCTCACCATCGTCACCGAGGTCCGAATATACTTGATGTTCAAAGTTGTGCTCGCCACCGTAACCGAAATTCGAATAACCTTGTAAGCTATGTTGACAACCGTAACTGTCGTTTGGACCACACTCCTGCTGTACAAAGTTGTACTCGCCACCGTAACCGAAATTCGAATAACCTTGTTGTGCGTAAGGGTCCTCCACAGGGGTATTCAAATCCAGCGTCACCGTGTTATCACGATAACGAATGCCAGATACAACCTCTGCCTCCCTCAAGTTGGACGAGACCGGTTTCTCATACGAGTCAGAAATAGCGGTCCCCTCGTAAGAATCAGGAACAACTGTCTCGTCAGAATATTGACCGAAAATATAGTTGTTTAACCACGACATCGTTTTTTGTAAACAACAAACAACAAAACACTCGAATACCCACGTATGTTTGTAAACAACGTGAAGAAGAAGAAGACCGAGCTTTCTGCTGAAGAAGAACCTCAATCAGTAGTTTGCTTTTAAAGTGAAAATTTGGATCGAAGCGCCGCGCTATGGCCAAAGCGCGGCGCTTAGGGTTAACGACAAAACATGTCAATCAGCTTTATGTCTGTCAAACAGTAGGGAATGTCTCAAACGTCAATCGAAGCACTTTTGTCGATCATAGCGCCGCGCTATGGCCAAAGCGCGGCGCTTTGAGGTGTGAAAATAATTTTGTCCGTGTGTTAATAGCATGACCCTACTTAAATTGCACTCAAGCTTGACTTGTTAGGCTTGTTGCTGTCACCCGCTAACAACCCCAACGCTTGCCACGTCGGACCTGCCGCAAGGGCGAACACCACAATGGCCCGCTGCGAGGGCGAGCATGTTGGCCCGGGGCGAGTGTGGTCACGGGAATTTTTTGAGCGTTTGGAGTGGGGTCCACTCATTTGACCGTTGCAGAATTTAAAATAAAAAAAATTCAATTATTTAATTTTAACCCATTTAAACCCATAATCTTTTTTAAATAATACCCATGTTCACCATTCTCTCCTCTCACATTCTATAAAAATACCTTATTTCCACCTACTTTTTTTTTATAAAAATCACGATGAATTCCGATTTGTTTGCCTCAAATGCTTACCGGGTAACATTAGAAAGCGATGAATTCCAATTTGTATGTTGTATGTTTTATTTTATAAAATTTATGTTTTTAATTTCTCTTTAATTATTCTATTTATTTAAAAAAAAACTCGCTCAAGTCGCCCGCTCACCTGGACCACAACAGGGTGATAAAGCTTGAGTAGTGACTTTATCAGGTGCACACATCGTACAGTCAGCGACGATGAAGCAATAAATAATTTACAGGATGAATTCGGGATCAATAAATAATTTATTACTAAAATATTATTAAAAAAATTAATCCCAAACTAGGATTGCGACCCGCCGCAATGCGGTGGGGATTCTTTAGTTATAACTAAGTCGATCTAGGACCCGCACGTTATATTAAACCTATCAAACGGGAAAAAACAGACGATGTAAAAACGTTCACCCACACACGCACGTTGCGTCATGTTAGCTCGCAAAATTTAGAACGAAACGTAAAAACGTTAAACCAAAGACGCACGTTGCGATGTGTTAAGCCACAAAATTTAGAACCAATCATAAAGCGAAAAATTTGCGGAAAATGAAAACTATAAAGGAACAAAGTTGAAAGTAAAAAAAGTTAAGAGGATAGATTGCAAAAGATAAAATGTTTTGGGCTAAAAGTAGAAAACAAATAGTTTTGGGTTAAAAGTAATTTATGAAATACTTTTGGGTGAATAGTAAAAAAATCAATTTTTTTTTTGGAAAACCCCCAAAGCCAACGTTACAACAACCATATGCATAACCATTTTTTCTTTGAAAACCCCCCAAAGCACACCCCGCGTTGCGGCGGGGTGTAAAACGGTGTCAAATAGTACTAATGTCACACAACCGTCATCGACCACCAACACTGACTCGACCTAGGATATGCATGTTGCGACGAACCTGTCAAACATGGAAAAATAGAGGTAAAAACATTGAACCACACATGCACGTTGCGTCGTATTAAGTCCAAAAATTTAGAACTATACGTAAAACGAAAATTTGCGAAAGATGAAAAGTATAAGTGACAAAAGTTGCGAAGTTAAATTGCAAATAATGAAAAGTTATGGGTTAAAGTTAAAAAACAAATTATGTAGGGTTAAAATTGAAAAAGATAAAAACCTTTGGGTTAAAAGTAAAAAAATCAACTATTTTTTTGAAAAACTCACAAAGCACAATGTATAAGTTCTTATGCACAAAAAACTTGCAAACTTATATATGGAATAATTTGGTTGATTGTACAACGACCACAATATCATCCTTAGTCTCCATGGTTGACCATTTGACTCCGTCTTTCATTTTTTTTTTTTTTTTTTTGAACGGCAAACACACTTTATATATATATATAAAGAGCCAGCAAGAAGCTGAAAAACAACAGAACCGGAAACAAAAACAGACCAGACAAGAGACAGACTACATCGACTCGATTACATAAAAAAACTTCCATTTTTTCCATACCGGCTGCTTCAAGGATGACCGAGAACACACCCAACCGAAGCTTTCTTCTTTAATCTGGTCCACCACCGAGGAAACCGGGATAAAAATGTTGTCGAACACTTTTTTGTTTCTAGCTTTCCAAATACACCACACCGTAGCGGTAGCAGCCAATCTAACGCATCTTTTCCAAATTCTACCCCCTGGGTTGGACTTGATATAAGAGAAAAGATCCTTGAGATTGTAGACCTCCATAGGAAACTTAATTCTGCACCAAGTCATTATGTTCCACCAAATGCTACGCGACCATAGGCAGTTTACAAAGATATGGTCCGAATCCTCCTCCGCGATACCACAACGAGGACACACCGTATCCGAAAGAGTTACACCACGGTGAACCAGCCCCACTTTGGATGCAATTCTTCCGAGTAACGCCCTCCACAAAAGGTAATTGGCCTTCGGGGTAGCCCAATTGCACCGGTGGGTACCACACCCTTGGATAGTCCCATTTGGATGGTCGTTCAGATGTGACGTGACGCCTACGTGACGGATAGTCCCCAAAGAAACTACTCAAACCATACCCTATGGTCTTATACCTCTTATTAATTTTTCTATCATCTTTTGCTATCTCAACATCAAATCATTGTCTCTTTCATCTTTTAGTCTTATATTGTACCTTTCATTTATCTTTCAATATTTTTTTTTGTTTTCTTGATACATAAACGTTAATAATAAAAAAACATTACACAATAATAAAAAAAACATAAACTTAAATAAAAAAGAATACTAAAACAAAACTTGAAAATAAAAAACAAAAATACAGGTATCTAGTCTTCGACATCATCTGGTAGTTGAATTGTGTAAATTTGTTTAACCAAATATGAGCAGAGATTGTTTATGCGTGTCTCGGTCACGTAATTCTCGAATATTAGTTTGTTTTGTTCCACATTAGTTTCTTTAGACGAAGGTTGAATATCGTTGTCATCAAAGTTACATATCGCTAGACTTTCGTCTCCTAAAATCAAATTATGTAATACGATGCAAGCATACATTAGGGGACTGGGGGTGGTACAAATTCCATCACTCACAATATCCAATCAAGTTCCGCCCTATTATCAACCATTATTTCATCACTCACAACCTTTTTTAGTGGCGGTGTCAACAATAAACCCCCACACCCCCTCACATCAATTATCACGGAATGGACATCAACGCGTGGAAAACTCCACGAGTGGTAAAGTTCACGAGTGATGGGAGGTGGTGGCGGCGGTGTGCTAAAGTTTTTCATGAGTGATGGGAGTTCCATCACGCACCACCCCCAGTTCCCTTATGTTGTTTAGTTTTTGGGTGATCATGCTTGTGTTGGATTTTCCGCATCCATTATTGCTATTTCTTGAAGATCTTTGAACTTTTTCTATCTTTCGTCTTGTAGACATGTGAACAATTTGACAAATACAAACTATTTAGTATGCATTTCATCAACATTAGTATATATTTCATCAACATGATAATACTTGTGCTTGTAATATACTCTTCTAACTAAATACTAACAGTGAGGTTCTACTTTATTTATGATGTTGAATATCGGTGACTAATCAAGACTTTCAAGAAAACCACATTTCACTTCATGCGTCTCATATGATTGTTGAATGTCACTCCACATTGGTTTATGCAAAATATTGTTTGTTGTAGAGGCTAATAACACCTTTACGGGATCTATTAATACTTTATTGTACGTTTTCGCGTACATTACTCATTGATGTAGCTGTCGTGGGCTAATAAAAAACAAGTATTTTGTAACTTAAATACCTTAAATAGTACAGGTAAGTAAGGTCGTATCCATAGGGATTTGTGGTCAGTATTTAGCAGTTTAACTATTCAGTTACTATAAGCTAAAATTCGGGGCTTGTTTGATTTAAAAGAAACTAGAAAATTGATTGAAAAAGAGTTTAGCTGCGCAGGGTAGTCATCACAGCTTCAAATCTTGAATCGACACGAACAAACATGAAGAATTCGGAAGATTATGATGAAAGAACTCCTAAAATCACCTTTTTCTGCTCTGGATTCGTAAACAAAGGGTAGTTGCTGAATACCTTACTCCCCAAGCGATTTAGGTTAAAAACCAAAATTTTCCCGTCGGACCTCCCCCATGACACACGGAAGAGACCAATTCCTCCCCCATCTATCTCTTAGCATAATAATATTGTCATATATTTAGAAGATATTGTATAGTATTATAGATAGAGATTAATTTCCATTCTTATCATGTATTGTTTCCCTTATAAATAGGGTATTGTATTCCTTTGAAAGATCAATAATATCAAACCATAAACCACTTTTATGGTATCAGAGCTACGGCTCAAACCCTAAATCTTTTTTTTCGATCGGCAGCCTATCGCTTGCATCCGATCTCTGTTCTTTTTTCCTTCGATCATGAATAAAGATGCAGCAGCCTCTGACTCGTCGGCCAAACCCACACGCCTCCATCCCGCTTACACCGTAACCAATATCAACACCAAAATCCGAACCCTAGATGGAACCAAAGTGACCTACACTGCCTGGGTCAAACTCTTTCGTTTACACGCGCGAGCCTACAAAGTTTTACGTCACATCGATGGCAGTGACCCTCCGGCTGAGACCGATGCCGAGTACCCCATGTGGCTCGAACTTGACGCGTTGGTGCTGCAATGGATCATCGGCACTGTCTCAGAAGGCCATCTGCCTCGTTTAATGGGTCAGGTTTCTACCGCCCGTGCCGCGTGGCTCAAACTAGAGAAGATGTACCTGAGTAACAAAAAGGCTCGGGCAGCCGCCTTAGAAACACAGTTCTGTAATCTGACTCTTGCAAGTTGTTCGTCTGTGGATGATTATTGTGAGCGGCTCAATGATTTGGCAAACCAACTGGAGGATGTCGACCAACCGGTCACCGAGTCTTGTCTCGTGCTAAAGCTTGTCAGGGGACTCCTACAAGAATACGACACCACCGCGTCTCTCATCCACTAAAATAACGCGGATTGGGATACCGCTCGGACAATGTTTCAGGACGAAGTTATACGCATGGAAGCTCGTAAGTCCGCTGGCTCCTCTGTCCTTCTTACTCAACAACAACAACAGCCCATTAACGCCTCTTCGGCCACAAACCACCCGAGCCTCAACCCAAACCCGAATTCGTATCCTCCTTCTTATGGGACGCGAGGTAGAGGGAGGGGACGGGGTCCGGGATATCGATCCAATAGATGCGGACGCGGGACAGGGAGAGCACAATCCGGGTGGGTTCAACAAATGCAGAATTATCCTAACTGGGCTTGGTGGGCTCCTCCGCCTTGCCCGTACCCTACTCAACCCGCCTGGCAGCAGTCTAATTTCAGCCCACAGCAGCCCATGGCCCAGCATCCCTTCGGATCAGCCTTCTCAGGCCCGGCACAGCCCAACAGCAGCCCGCAGCAGACTGTTCAGGCCCAGTACAGCGGCTTTATTCCTGCTCAGCCTTCGGACCCTTCCGGTTATGGGTATAATCCCTCTGTCCGTCCAACTTAAGTGCAACACTTTCCTCTTTGCAGGTTAATTCACAAGATCCAACAAAATATATGGATACCGGAGCCGAGGCACATGTTACACAAGATTAAGGTATGATTCAAATCCCTTCATCATCTACTACAAACACTAAAATTTTGGTCGGTAATGGTCAATGTGTTCCAATTGTTCGGTCCGGTACTGGTTTTTACCCACTCCCAAACCGAACCTATATTTTACCAAACCTTCTTTATAGTCCCCAAATTATTAAAAATCTTATTTCGGTAAGACGTTTTACTCGTGATAATCAAGTTTCTATAGAATTTGATCCGTTTGGTTTTTCTTTGAAGGACCTTCACAATGGAAGAATTCTATCCCGCCACAATAGCACCGGGGACCTTTATCCAGTCACACCACCGCAACTTCCGCCTCAAGCTTGCTACCTCACCATTGTCTCTCTTCCCTGGCATGACCGTTTAGGACATCCAGGCTCTCAAGTTTTAGACATTCTTAGTCGTAATTTTAATTTCTCATGTAATAAAGACCATGTGTCTAGATTTTGCAACTCTTGTCATATTTCTAATAGCAAGCGTTTACCATTTTATGCTTCTAATTCTTATACCTTTGCACCTTTTGATATTGTCCATTGCGATTTATGGACCTCACCTGTCACAAGTAAAACTGGCTATAAATATTATACGGTCTTAATTGACAATTTTTCCCATTTTGTTTGGGTCTACCCCCTTAAATTCAAATCCGAAACTTTCCCCACATTTGTTAAATTTCACCGCTTAATTGTCACTCAATTTAACCGCCAAATCAAAACTTTTCAATGTGATCTTGGGGGCGAGTTCGACAATAATGCATTTAAAAACTTTGCTACACAAAATGGCCTTCTTTTCCGCTTCTCATGCCCCCAAACGTCCTCTCAAAACGGACGTGCGGAATGTATGATTCATTGCCTAAACGACGTCATATGAGCCCTTCTCATCCATGCAAACCTGCCTCCTTCATTTTGGGTGGAGGCCCTTCACACCGCCACATACCTTCACAACATCCTACCCACCAAACGCCTTAATTTCTTGTCACACCCTCAAAATCCACCACGCGGAGTATCACCGCTTGGAGGCGTGACATGACCAGGATCGAGCCACCAATCATATCGAACAACATAATTAAGTAAATGACACCAACCACAATACAATTGGTGACCAAAAGTAAGTTAACCAAGTTCAATTTAATAAGCGGAAGCATAAGACGTTAAACCAAAACATAAGTTCGTAGTTCATAAGTTTTAAAGACTCAAAACATAAGTTTCATAAGTTCATAAGGTTTATTTAATAAGTACGGGACATAATAGTTCGCATCCCACAACGACCACCTCCATGTGCAAACCCCATAGCATCTAGCGACCTGCAAAGCATGTAACAACGAGTCAACAACAAAGTTGAGTGAGTTCACGGTTGGTTGTCCATTTTAGAGTTGTTTCCAAAAATGCAGTTTAATCTCATTCAGCTATCCAGCCGTGGGGGTTACCCCATAGTTCGAAAACGTTTATTAGTTAACCATCCCATGTCCACCTTCCCTGGCTATCCAGCCCGGCACTCCGGCCGTGGGGAATTACCATGCATTGTAGAAAAGTGTGAACTCGCCTCGGTTTGCTCGGTTAGATTCTCAAATATAGCTAATAGTCAAGGTTGGTCAATCACGTCCTAATAAGGTACGGATAACAATCAGTTTCTCATGCATAACACGTATCCTACGTACGGTTTATTTACTCATTACTTCTATCACATAACATGTACACACTTTAAAAGTTCACGCTCATATAAACATTCCACCTATAGCTACTTAAGAACAAGCATACGATATTGCACATATTACTTTCATTGACATACAACATGTTAGATCATCCTCAGATAACTTACTCGACATTTAGACACACAAATTTACTGCTTATGTCGTTTCAACTTTAATCTTCAAAACTCGGTTGTTTTCGGGGATTTTAATAAAATAGTTAACTTGTTCCAAAAATTCCCAACTTTTTACAGAAGGTCTTAAACGATCCATATATTATTGTGTAAAAATCTCGGGATCCAATTCATCACCAATATTTTATAAAAATTCGTTTACTGGACTGCAATCAGATTCATCACTTTCTGACTGCAGTCCACGAAATAATTTATTAAAAATTCATCGTAAGCCCGATTGATGAAATTCCAGTGGGAGAATTACTAGACATCAGTGGTCATTTACAGTACAAATTTCATGAGCTAGTTCTAATCAGGTTTTAAGTTATGACGAAACACATAACACATATTTTCTGCGGAAAATTGCAGCTTGAGCTGCTGTCCAAAAACAGACCTTTAAAAATAGTAAACGACTCGAAAAATTACAATTCCAGTGCCATTGGATCTGTTTTTCGAAAATACATAATTTAGGCTTCAGAAAATCAGTTTTTCGATTTATTATGATCTGTTTACAGCCTGTTGAAGTTGGCTGAAAATGTCAATCAGCATGTTTCTTTATAGTCTAAATGTTACTAAATCGTATCAACAAATGTCCTAACAACGGGTTTATCAAGAAAACAACATCAAACATCATGCATGCTTTAACCAAACTTAATCCAACCAGATTTCATCTTTAAGTAAGTTTATATTCATGTTCCTTGTTCATTTTCTTTTTATGTTCTTGTGTTAAACATCAACTACAATCTTTTGAATGATCAACGTAGAAGTGACCAAGAGTTAAATCGAAGACTTACAACTAGCATAAGGGCTAGGGATGAACTTGTGAACAAAGAATGGTGATGAAAATGGCGTGAGAATGCAAGGTGTGATGTTTGTTCAAGCCCTCCAAGCTCCAAGCTTCACAAGACTTCTTCTAGCACTTGTTTTGAACTTGAAAATGGAACAATGGATGAATGTTGGAGTGGTGGGGGTGGTGGCGGATGTGGGCAGCCGAGAGGGGAGGGAGAGAGTGAAGATATGAGGGAGTGATCTTGTAGAGAGAGTGGAATGATGAAGCTAGTAACCACTCTACTTGTAATCATTCATATCTCTTGGCAAGTGAAGCAAATAAAGGGGTCCAATCAAATAAAAAGGGAATATTTATTAGGGGATTTAGTTATGATTATGGTGGGGCCCCTATATGAGCCGAAAATAGTGAGGGGGGGGGGGTATTTGTAAATTTTTATTATAAGTAGGTGATTACTTAGAAGGTTTAGTGAATTATCTAAGGTAGTAAGTGTATGACATATTTATATAGTGTGTTGGGATTTTTTTGGGACCATAATTAGTTAAAAATAATACAATAATGTTTCTGATAAAATTTTGGTGTCCCGGGTAATGTCCGGTTGTTCGGTTAAGTACCGTTCCGTTAATGTGTTAAATTGTATCGTATAGTGTCTTTTATGCATCTTGTGTAACACAATTAATTCTCAACACATAGAAAAGCATACAGGATCATTTAGTCAATTTTTCTGCACAATCAATAAGCACCATTTAATATTAATTAGCCGTACGGATACATGTAATTATGAGGGTTGTCACATTTCTTCACCCCTACCTTCGCACTATACCTTCGCCACCCAACTTATGAACACTTACGAGTGTTTGGGTGCGCCTGCTATCCAAACACCTCCGCAACCCAACCGCACAAACTGCACCCCCGGGCTATTCGATGCATTTTTTTGGGGTACCCACCGGACTTTCGGGGGTACCGCTGCTTTGACCCGTCTATGGGCAAAGTGCACATATCTCGTCACGTCACCTTTGACGAGTCTTCCTTTCCATACACTATCCCAAACATCGTCTCGTCATATGGCTTCTTAGACGATGACTTCCCACCCTCCTTCACATTTTCTCAAAACCCAACCATGCCTAGACCCACACAGACTGCCGGCCCAGCCCCTTCTCCTGGCCCAGCCTTCCCTCCGCCCCACCCATTACCCACCTCACGTCCAGCCCATTCTCTGACTTACTCTAGACGCCCTAAACCAACCCAGCCATCGGCCCACATACCACAATCCTCAACTGTCCCACCCGGCTTTCCACCTTGGCCCAACCCACCCATTACGGCCCAACTTCATACACCCACTAACACCCACCCAATGACTACCCGCTCAAAAACCGGCTCACTTAAACCTCAAACACCATTAAATTTACACACTTCTATCATCTCTCCTATTCCCGATACCTATGCCAAAGCCTTTACCGACCCTCATTGGACACATGCTATGCAGGCCGAATTTAATGCTTTGCAGGAAAATGATACTTGGGATTTGGTCCCAAGGCCTTCTGACCGACCCGTTATTCGCTGCATGTGGCTATTTCGCCACAAATTTCGGTCATATGGATCCTTGGAGCACTATAAAGCGCGTTTGGTGGTTAATGGGAAGTCACAGACTGTCGGGGTTGACTGTGAAGACACGTTTAGCCCAGTTGTTAAACCGGCTACTATTAGAACAATTTTGTCTTTGGCTGTTTCGCGCTCTTGGCCCATCCATCAGTTGGATGTCAAGAACGCCTTCTTACATGGTCATTTGCAGGAGACAGTGTTCATGCATCAGCCTCCGGGATTCCTTGACAAACGTTTCCCGAATTTTGTGTGCCGTCTGAAGAAATCCCTTTATGGTTTGAAGCAGGCACCACGTGCGTGGTATACTCGATTTGCCACTTATATTTTGTCACAGGGGTTTCAAAGCAGTGCCTGCGACAACTCACTATTTATTTTTAAGAAAGGCCCACATATCGCTTACTTGTTACTATATGTGGACGACATCATTCTTACGGCGTCTACGGATGCTCTTCTTCAGGAGATTATTAGTGCACTCTCGAGAGAGTTTGCCATGACAGATCTTGGGTGTTTACATCATTTTTTGGGCATTACGGTTACTCACACGTTGAATGGATTGTTTTTATCACAGTCTCAATACACTAAAGACATCATTCAACGGGCTTTGATGACTTCTTGTAAGCCTTGTACCACACCTGTGGACTTATCCACGAAATTGAGTGCCACAGACGGCCCCCTATTTCACGACCCTACTTTGTACCGGAGCTTGGCAGGTGCCTTACAATATTTAACTTTCACTCGGCCTGATATTTCTTATGCAGTTCAACAGGTGTGCCTATTCATGCACGAGCCTCGTGACTCACATTTTTCTTTCATGAAGAGGATCATTCGGTATTTACAGGGGACCATTCATTATGGTATTCGGCTTACCAAATCATATGTAAACTCTCTTGTGGCTTATTCTGATGCCGACTGGGGCGGTTGTCCAGACTCGCGCCGTTCCACCAGTGGTTACTGTGTTTTTCTCGGTGATAATTTAATCTCCTGGTCTTCCAAGCGTCAACCCACTGTTTCACGATCAAGTGCGGAAGCAGAGTATAGGGGCGTTGCAAACGCCGTGGCCGAAGCAACATGGATTCGAAATCTCTTACTTGAGCTGCACGTCCCTCTTTTGCAGGCATCCGTGGTTTATTGTGATAATGTGTCTGCAGTTTACTTGTCTAATAATCCGGTTCAGCATCAACGGACGAAACATATAGAGATTGACATTCACTTTATTCGCGAAAAGGTCCGCATTGGTCATATCCGTGTTTTACATGTCCCTTCCGCTTCTCAGTATGCTGATATCTTCACAAAGGGATTGTCTCGCGAGTTATTTCAGTCTTTTCGGTCCATTTTAACCGTCTGCTCCGCGCCCGATCAAACTGATGGGGAATCTTAGCATAATAATATTGTCATATATTTAGAAGATATTGTATAGTATTATAGATAGATATTAATTTCCATTCTTATCATGTATTGTTTCCCCTATAAATAGGGTATTGTATTCCTTTGAAAGATCAATAATATCAAACCATAAACCACTTTTACTATCGTGGGGGAGTCTCTTTTTCAGTATCTTGTTTCTAGGCGCTCGTTCGACCCACGCACTCCAAAATTCTTCATTGACGCTCATTTTCCATCATTTAGCACCTGTTAAACCTATAAAACCCGACACCTCATTAGTACAACAAAGCGATACAAAATGACGCGTTGAACTACTAAAACATTTACAAAACTAATACAAATACAACTACAACGTGTTGTTACCAACACATCACTCATCCTATGAGTCAAAGGTGGTGGTGTATACTATTTGACAAACTGCGGATGTGCACTTTCGTAAAGGATTAAAGCTGATTCGACCTCTTGCATCCCATGATAATATGAAAAATGACATATCTCTCTCCAAATTATTGACTTTTGTAACATAGCAAAATCTCTGAACATTTCGTCTGTGCATATGGCGTTCGCAACAAAGTAGTCACCTATGTGCAACTTTAGGATCTCTACTTAAATGAGTTTTTCTTGTTCTTGGACATGAGCTTTCAGCTTTATTAGTTAAAATTTGGACTGCAACTACGGTTGTTATGGTAAAAAAAAATCACTAAGTATCACCCAATGATGATGATGATAAATCAATTTTTTAATTCTCAAAATTTTAAAGGATGAAAATAATATATAGAAAGTGAAGATTATTGTGTGAAAAATGTGAATAGTTATAGAATATAATTTTTTAAAATATTATGAGTAAATTACCAAAATTGTCCCTGAGTTTTGGGCATGTTTGTCGTTTTCATCCAAAACAATTTTTTTTTACAATATAGTCCTTCACTTTTGTGATTTTTGTCATTTTCATCCAAACATCTAATTTGATTTATTTTTTCTATCAAACATTTGGATGAAAATGACAAAAATTGTTTTGAATGAAAATGAAAAACATGTCCAAACCTCAGGGATGATTTTGGCAATTTACTCAAATATTATTTTTAGTTTCGATAATTTATCAACGATTGAAATTCTAGTGGGGAGGGGGAGTCAAGTCCCCTGGAGGTGTCAGTCCCCACACAGGGTACAAATTTGTGGCGCCGCTCACACGGGCGTAGCATTGCCGCTCAACGCCAAGCCCCACCTCAGCAACTGCATAGTGCGGTTGAGGTATAACACACAACCTTATCCTATCCACTCACACTAAAAGTACTGATAATATTAGGGTCATGGAATATGGAAACAAAGACAATTGCTTACACAACATATGCATATGTATATATTCTGAGTGTAGTTTTCATAATTGTTTACTTATAAAATAAATCATACATTTTCTTTTACAAATAACTGAAAAAAATGGTGTTAACCCATCAACAAATACCAACATGATTTACATTGAACACTAGGTCCAAAGAGTTTCTTTGCTTCATATAAATAGGGCCGTTCAAATCGCTCGCCGCTCGCTCGACGCTTGTTCGGAAATTGCTCGGAAAATGCTCGTTCGATTTGATGCTCGGTTGTAAACGAGCCGCTCTGCTCGGTTCGGTTTGTAAACGAGCTAAGCATGAGCAAAGGTCCGCTCGACTCGGTTCAGCTCGAATTATTATTTTTAATTAGTATATATACATATACACATACATATATAAACATGTATATACACATATATACACAAATATAAATTATACATATATATACACACATTACACATACATATATACTTGCATATAAATTAAATTTATAGTTTTATATATACCACTCTATTAGATTTTGGTCCGCTATATACAAATTTACAGCTATATCTATACATACTAGCCCAACCACGCCAATAAAAAACATAATATCAAATTTAAAAGTTAAACCCTAAACCAATAAACGACAAGCTGCTCATCGCCTTAATGTTTCATGTTGTTACCCTAAGTCGATCGTTTCCTGCTCTCAACGCATTTGTTCATGCAATATGATCATCGCCTCGTCGGCCACAACATTGTAATTCATAAGAAAAATATTATGTCACGAAATGTGTATGTTTTTACAGACATAAAAACTTGAGACCAAACATTGTCACTATCTATCTCAGCAAATTTAAATGGGGTGACACGGTTGTCCAAATTGCTCGAACTTCGCTCGACGCTCGCTCGGAATATTTACTGCTCGAAAAATGCTCGCTTGATTTGAGGCTCGGTTTTAAATGAGCCACTCCGCTCGGTTCGGTTTGTAAACGAGCCAAGCACGGGCAAAAGTCCGCTCGGTTTGGCTCGGCTCGTGAACAACCCTACATATAAACAAACGTTTTACTCAAATATTCATGTATTATTGATAACAATTGTGTACAAGATAGAAAATGTTAAGAAAATGTTGTTTTTAAATAAAAACCAAATTTACTGGTGATTATGAAAGATATTTTGCGGTTGACCTATCCTTTTTCTTGACCGGCAACAAAACAATTTTTATTAGACTGCGGGGTATGGTGGGGCTTGGGTTGGGCGTGGGTTGGGGCAATTGCTGACACCTGGATGTAACCCAAACGCAAGTTTTAATGGGGTATGGTGGGGCTTGGGTTGGGCGTGGCTGGGCCGGCGTGGCCTAGCCACATCACCATTTTTTTAATATATATTTAAATTAATTAAATACATAAAAAAACATATTTTTTTTAAATACATAAACAAACATAATAATTATTAAAATAAAAAACAATCATTCTTCGTCGTCTTCGTCGGTTTCGAACCCAGGAATCGTTGAAACATGTTTCACCAAATCAGATCGAAGGTTGTGATGTATATCCCTTGACTTGATCCAAAATTCATTAATCGCTTTATCTTGGTCTGTTACGTTACCTGGTTGGGAATCATCGTCATCATAGTGGGTAACGACCGCTCTACCTTCGTCCTCCAAAATCATGTTGTGAAGAATGATACATGTGTACATCACGTTTCCAAT
Organism: Helianthus tuberosus; assembly: GCA_030545235.1. Taxonomy (NCBI): domain Eukaryota; kingdom Viridiplantae; phylum Streptophyta; class Magnoliopsida; order Asterales; family Asteraceae; genus Helianthus; species Helianthus tuberosus. The sequence goes on along the minus strand of JARYGA010060492.1, from coordinate 81,614 downwards.
CTGATCCTTGTCCAATAGTCGACAAGACATTTGTAATATTCGCCACCTTTTCTTCAAAACACCGAATGCTCGCTCGACGTCTTTACGTGCAGCCATCTGTACCCTGTTAAACTTTAATCTCTTTGGATCTGTCGTACCGTGTTTTGTGAATGATTTTACAAAAACCCCCCACTCTGGGTAAATCCCATTAACTAGGTAGTACCCATACACGTACTCAACCCCGTTTACAAAGAAAGTTCCTTTGGGTCCTATACCATTTACTCGATCATTGAAAAGGGGCGAGTGGTTTATGATGGTAATATCATTATGTGAACCTGGCATACCGAAGAACGCATGCCATATCCAAAGATCTTGGGACGCAACCGCTTCAAGCATGATGGCTGGACTCCCGTGAAATCCACTCGTGTGAGCGCCTTGCCATTGGGTAGGACAAAGTTCCCAAGCCCATTTCATACAATCTAAACTACCTAGCATCCCGGGTAGCCCATGATAATCTGCGTGATGTTCCAATAATTGTTGCATGTCACTGAACGAGGGCTTTCTCAAATATCTTTTCCTATAGAGTTCTAGAATACACGAACAAAAGTTGTGAAGACTTTCTCTAGCTACACGTGCAGACATTTTTAAATAGTCATCCATAATGTCCGAACTATTGCCGTACGCTAACTGCCTAAGTGCGGCCGTGACCTTTTGCCACGTAGTAAATCCTAATTGCCCGGTTACATCGGGTTTTTGTTGAAAATAAACATACTTCTCCTCAAGATCTCTAGATATCCTTAAAAATAAGTTTCTACTCATACGAAAACGACGCCTAAACATTTTTTCATCATACTTAGGTTCAGCTGAGAAGTAATCGCTTACCAACAAATCGTTAGCGGTAACCCGTTCACGAGCGATGTACCTTCTTCTGCGTTTAGGTTGTTGACTCTCTTCCTCCTCCTCTTCGTTTTCAACGATAGCTTTCACCACCGTCGCGATCGTTTGTAGAAATATTTCCGCCCCATCGTCAGATGATGATGACGATTCAGTATAACTTGAAGAACTCATGGCGAGATTGTGTTTTATGTGTTTGATTTTGTGTGAGAAAAATGATAAATATTGTATAGTATTTATAAAGGAATTTTATTTTTTTTAAATAGACCAACGGCTAGTTTGGTTTGGCCATTCACAACCCGCCATGTCAGCTTGGCCAGACCGCCTCACGCCCGGCTTGAAACCCATGCCCCAAGGGCCACGCCGAAATCCATGCCCACCCGGGGTGGTGGCTTGGGCATTTTCCCCCTACCCACGCCCAAACTCCCGCCCCATACCCCGCAGTCTTAGTATAAACACCCCTAGCAAGAAGGTAAAGCAAAACTATAGAGCAAAACCTAACTTTATTCGAATGCGCTAAATGTTTTAAAATATAATTTTTTATAAAAAGTTAAAATACATGGGTTAGTGCACGAAGTTTGTCGTGAGTATTAATTAATTAATATATACAAAAATAAATATATTTATTTTCTTGTAATTATAAAGACTTGACTTTTAGCCAGCTCAAGTGGACATATTGCCACTTGGCCTGTACTATTTTGTAGAATCTGAGACCCACTTAAACAGTTGGCATCCAACCTGGAAAGTATTTTGCACTTATGCTCCTCAAAAATATTGATATTTTACATTAGGTCCCTTGCATCTAAGCAAAAGCAATATGTATACTATTGTCTCAATTTTCTAAAAGTTTACTAAACTTTGTTAATTTAAATTTAAATATGATAAAAGTTAAGTCGATACCTATGACTATGTTGAATTTCGCTTTTAGCGAAAAGATTTGTTAGTTATTTTAATAATTTGTTTAGTGACATAACCAAATTTTTTTAATCGAAGAGACACAATATAAACTTTATTCATATTTGCATCAATTTGGTGATAATTTGAAATCAAGTTACTAGAAAACGACAACATTAAATAAAGGTGTTGTTAAATATACTCAAAAGTCAACTTTTAGGAGAGAGAAAAGTGGATAGGTAAGGGTGCACGGGGCGTTCTTCGGGGAGTGGTTCGGTGAGCCTAGTCACCGATCGGGAACACCGCCGCCATCCAAGCGGGGACCCGAATCGGTGATAGGTTTCGGTGTGGAGTCACCGCTTGAGGGAGGAGAAATGTGGTGGGGCCAGCTTAATGTCAACCAATCATTGATTTTTTTTTTTTTTTAAATAAAAACTAAGAGAGGAGTGCCGCCATCAAAATGGGGTGTTAGGGGAGTTTAAGAGGGGAGTTGACGTGACACACGAGGATTGGTGGTGTATAAGAGAGGGGACTCCCCTCTTAGGGGAGTGCCCCTCTCACCCTAAGAGAAAAAGATTGTCATTAATTATCCAAATACCCAAAGTCAGCTTTCAAGAGAGAGAAAAATGGGTATGAGAGAAAAAAATTGTTGTTATTTATTACCCAAAACATTAATTACTTAATATTCCTATTTTATTTTTTAATTATTAATTACAATAATTAGTTTTTAGCTTTTATATTATTTTTTAAATGAACATAAAATATTTTTATACAATCAAACTTTTATGTAATGAGTTTTCTTAATTTTTGTTATAACACACATATACTTAACAAATGTTTTTGAATAAATTATTCAACTTTTAAACCAATCTAGTTGAATAAAAAGTGGTCTGAAATGTGTAAAAATATTAAAAGACAACAACTTATCATATAAATGTTTTAGTTTTTTTTAATTTAAGATGGTTAATATCTAAATCTATGGTTAATATCTATGTACCCTTATTTAGATGTGTTTTCGGATGAAATCTAATATATTAGACTTGTTTTTTCAATCATGTTAATTTATGTTTATTCAAATATGTTTAGTTAATTTTTTTTATGTTCGTTTGTGTTCGTTTATGTTCGTGAACTGTTCGTTTAGGCTTTAAACGAACGAACATAAACGAACACGGACATTCCCGAGTTCTTAATGAACGAACACGAACAAAAAAATAATTTTGATATTACGTTTTTACGTTTTCGACTTAATTTGGCGACTTAAATTGAGCGGTCCATTTTGACTTTTTGCCTTATTTTTTTTTGTTTTTTTAATGGAAAGTTAATTCGCAAGATTAACATACCTTTATATTTTTTGATTAATTAGGCTCTGTGCGACGGGAAACAACCATTTTCTAAATAAATAATTAATATAGTACAAAAAAATCCGTTGTTAAATTACAAATATAGTTCGTCTATTAGTAATATATAAAATTGTAATGGTTAACTGTCAGATGTTAACTGTATATACAAATATGTATTTCTTTTTTGTTATACAAGACAAGTAGTAGAAACAAAATATAAAAAAGTAATAAAAGTATTATAAAATAAAATAACATAAAAAACATAATTATTATTTTTGAGTTTTATAATAAAATAATATAGTAAAGTAAATAACATAAAGACATAATTATTACATTTGACTTTTATAATAAAATAATGTAATAAAGTGGTTAATAGTTTGACTAATGGGTAGATTTATCCGTGTGTTTATCACACCCCTTAAATAATCATATTATTAGATGATTATGTCGGCCGAAGTTTAATGAACCCTTGCTAGTTTGGCCATGCGTTTATTCCAAACTAAAATTAAACAAATACGTGTAAAATATGTTCTAATTTAGGGATGCAAACAAGTTTAACCAATTATGATCTCGCCTAAGTTCAAGAACAACTTGTTTAACTTAAGAGAATTTGGGTTTGAATTCGACTTCTGAATAACGTTCGAACTTGAGTCTTAACTCGTTTGTTATTCATCAAACGTGTTTTATTATATTTAAATCTGAGTTCATTTAGTTTCTTCATTGACACGCGACTAACATGTTTAGCCCATATTTAGAAATAAATTAATAAATTACCAACCACTAGTGTATATCCATGTCATATTCCATAAAATTGAAAACAAAGATACCATAACACACAACAAATATATAATGATTGTAACAACTTTCTTTAAAAAGAACATGATTTTATTGGACAAAAGTTTCAAATCCACTAAAACTTGAAGGACACAATAGCAATACCTTGAACATTAAATTATTGCTCACATGGTTTTTCACAAACCATGATTCTTATTCGTTTCAAACTATTGCTTACATCAACAAAAAAATCACTAAAATAATTAAAACAAAATAATAATACAATTTTTTAGAAAGATCCGAATCTACACTATAGAACATTCCAACATTAAACCCTAATCGTACGGCTGTCAATTTACAACAAAATATCTTTAAATCTGCCACCATTGGTTGCAATCACTTGTGAACAATGACAAATGGTATCATTCCAGCATAAAACCATTTCTTTCACATCTATTTCAACTGAAAACTGACCCATGTTATCTGTCACACATAAGTTCTTTATATGTTGCTTCTTTCTTGAAATTAATCTTTCTTTGAAGAAACCCATTTGTCAAATCATATAAAAATTTAATCTTTTTAAGTTTTCCTTTCTGGGTATTTCTTGAAATGCAAAATCTGATAAGGGTTTGTTAAATTATTGAATAAAGATACATACAGAAAGCTGTATCTATAGGCGATTGATCAATCTTTTTAAGTTTTCCTTTCTGGGTGTGTCTTGAAATTCAAATTCTGACAAGGGTTTGTTAAATTTTTGAATAAAGATACATACATAGAAAGTTGTATATATATATTGGTGGTGGTGGTGAAGATGGTGATCATGGTGGCGCCACCGAAGAGTTCGTTAAAGGCGGTTTTCGAAAGGGTGGGAGTGTATGGTTTTGGTGGTGGTGGTAGTAATGGAGAGAAAAGAGTGAGATATGAGATTCATGATGAGGATGATACTATGGAAATGGTGCAGATTGGTGCTGATAGAACCAAGAATGTGCTTATTTTGATGAGTGATACTGGCGGCGGCCATCGCGCTTCCGCTGAGGCGATCCGGGATGCCTTCAAGATGGAATTTGGTGATGAATACAAGGTACACGTTTCTTTCACTAATTCACTCCATAGGCACGTATCTATTTTATTCATAAATTTTTGCTTCTAACAATAAACAAATAATTGGTTAATTGTGTCAAGATTTGTATGTAACTTGAGAACTGTATAAATATTTGTACCTGTTACTTTACCTTTGTGACACATAAGACAGTTACGTAACAGCAAAACCGACTTTCTTTTTCTCTCTCCTGATGATTCTGATCCTGTCAACATTTTTGTGCGAATTTCGACGGTCCTTTTGCATCAAAACTACAAGTATAGCTAAAATAGTAGAATAACTCACTATGAAAGTGGTATAGTTTTGGGTTGGAAAGTAATTAATCAAGAAAAATGACTGATTGTGAATATTTATTTTTGCAATTTCAACAAAAACAGGATAATAATAATTATAATAATATCAGTTGTATATTTGTTGGATTTTTGTAGATATTTGTTAAGGATGTTTGGAAGGAATACACGGGTTGGCCGTTAAACGATATGGAAAATCAGTACAAGTTCATGGTTAAACACGTCCAGCTTTGGAATGTAGCGTTTCATGGAACGTCTCCTCGATGGATACATGGTGTTTATCTTGCCGCAATTGCTGCATTCTATGCCAAGTATATATTTAGCCTCGTTCTGTGACTATATTCTTGGATGTTTTAAAACATTTTAGTAACCTTAACCATCTTAATTACCCTGTTTGTCCGATGAAGATGATTCTTTAGCACAATGTCATTATAATGTGAACGGGCTACAGGTCAAACGGGTCAAAAGTCAAATGCACAAAACCTCCTAAACCGTTTTTTATTTAATTTAGATTGATGTTATAAAAATATAGTATTTTTAATCATATATAACACGTTAATTAATTATAAAAATACGAAAATATGGATAAAAAATGTTTGCGGGTCAACAAGACAATGTGACCCATTTTGACGCGTACAATAAGTCAACCCCTTTCGACCCGATCCATTAACTTATATAATAATGTTTGTGTCAAATCTTGAATTGCAGGGAGGTTGAGGCGGGTTTAATGGAGTACAAGCCGGATATTATCATCAGTGTTCATCCTCTTATGCAACACATTCCGTTATGGGTTCTCAAGTGGCAAGGCTTACAAAAGAAAGTCATATTTGTGACCGTTATTACCGATCTTAATACATGCCACCGAACATGGTAAAAAGACATACATACATATGCCTTATCATTGATCCTAATTATAGTAATAGATCTTCCTTAATGTATACAAATTTCTGTTGTGTAAAGGTTTCACCCGGGTGTCAAAAGATGCTACTGTCCTTCAGAAGAGGTGTCAAAGAGGGCGTTATTAGACCGCTTAGAACCAAACCAAGTACGCGTTTTTGGATTGCCCGTTCGACCATCGTTTGCGCGTGCTGTTCTCAACAAGGTTACCACTTTTTCCGTAGTTTTCTTATCGTTAATCGCTTAAAAACGCGACCAACTTTGGTCTATTCTAATTATGTGCTTTTGTCACATAAAAAAGTCAAAGTCAACATTTACCAACATGTCACCGCCATGTCAGCACTTTCATTTTGACTTGGTAACTGTTTTCTTTATGATGGTAGTTTTGGTTGTCTTGGGGGTAATATGATCTTTTTACAGGAGGACTTACGAGTAGAGCTAGAACTGGATCCGATACTACCTGCGGTATTGTTGATGGGAGGCGGTGAAGGAATGGGCCCGGTGAAGAAAACCGCAAAGGCTCTTGCAGAATCTTTAGTCGATAAAGAAACGGGGAAGATATTAGGACAAATGGTGATAATATGTGGCCGAAACAAATCTTTAGCTTCTTCGCTCGAGTCTTTAGAGTGGAAGATCCCCGTTCAGGTAAAAAAAAAAGTTATATTCATTTCTTTTGAAACCAAAACGCTTTTTGTTTGAAATTATTTAAATGTTTTTTTAATAAATAATAAGCGTTTCAAATATGATTAGACATTATTGTTTCAATAATAAAGTTTTTGAATAGAATGAGTTGGAACATTTTAAGCACTAAATATAACCTTTGGGCTGCTTTTGACCCGTTTCACTCGATGCATTCTAGTTATTCTTTTTTAATTTTAACTGGTTGACCCGTTAGTGATAGAACATGACCTTAAGCAACAATTCATAAGTAAATGGTTAGAAATTTGAACTTCTAAAATCATGATATTTTACTACAGGTTAGAGGATTTGAGACACAGATGCAGAAATGGATGGGTGCTTGTGACTGCATTATAACCAAGGTGCAATATATTCGCATATATATTCCATTAAATCGTGCGAATTACTCAAATCTCTAGAGTGCCTTATGAGATTTTAAACATGCAAGTATTCATGATTTTAATTATTTATTTTGGTTATTGTAGGCGGGGCCCGGTACGATTGCAGAGGCGTTGATTAGAGGGCTTCCAATCATCCTCAATGACTACATTCCTGGACAAGTATGTAAAACACTACCACTTCATTTTTAGCAATTTTCTTATATACATATTGTACAGGAACTTGTTATTAACTTCGCTTCATTTTGAACCAATAGGAAAAAGGAAACGTCCCATATGTAGTGGACAATGGTGCGGGTGTCTTCACCCGCAGCCCAAAAGAGACGGCTCAGATAGTGGCCGGATGGTTCAGCACCAACGCAGACCAGCTCAAGAAAATGTCTGAAAATGTGCTCAAGTTGGCTCAACCAGAGGCAGTGTTTGACATTGTTAGGGACATCCATGACTTGGCGGGTCAACGTGGGCCCCTCACTGACATGCCGTATGCTTTAACATCATCGTTTTCGAACTTAATGTAGCAAGATGTACATGTGATTTTCATAGAATATTATCACCTACCATTCTTTGAGATTGGAGAAAAGCTTTTTTGAGTGTGGCAAGTTGTAAGTTTTTGTGGTTATGGATTTTTTTTTTTTGAAAAGTTTGTGGTTATGGATTAAGTAGGGTGTTTTAGAACTTGAAGAAGTTGGTGTCACACCTTTTAGTTTTGTTTGTAGTTGTACATCTTAGCCGATAATTGTGAAGATAATTCTGTGTATTATTATTAGATAAATATTGTAGGCAAATTGGAAATAAATAATCCCAACTCACTGTTATTGGCCAATAATAATCCCAACTCATTTAATCACCAATAATAATCCGAACTATTCACTTTTGTTTGTAAAATACTCCCACGTTAAAAGAACACTAACTAGGTTAAAATATTGCTGATGTGACTTAACATGTGTGGACTGACATGGCTAGTCAACATCTTACCTGTGTATAAAATGATTATCAGCCTCATTTGCACATACAATCGACTGAATTTTCCCAAGTTGTAGAATTAGGGTTTTGAAGGAGAGTGCGATTGTGTGTGCAAATGAGGCTGATAATCATTTTATACACAGGTAAGATATTAACCAGCCACGTCAGTCCACACATGTTAAGCCACATCAGCAATAGTTTAACCTAGTTAGTGTTTTTTAACGTGGGAGTATTTTACAAACAAAAGTGAATAGTTCGGATTATTATTGGTGATTAAATGAATTGGGATTATTATTGGCCAATAACAGTGAGTTGGGATTATTTATTTCCATTTTGCCAATATTGTATAGAATTATGTTTTTCTTTTCTAAAAATACAGCTAGGGTTGTTTTGTATTCTGCTCTATATAAGGAGCCTTTGTTGATCAATAATAGTCATTTCACAATTCATACCATAAACACTTTTATGGTATCAGAGCTTCGGTTCTGAGATTCTTTTCTCCTTCCCTTCGTTTTTTTTTCAAACCCTAGCCGACCCATAACAGACTTTCAGTTCTGTTCCCGCCACTGCGATGACCATACCAGCCGATACCCCTGAATCTTCCCAAAAAGCCGTCACCCCCTTCACCCTGCCTACTCAGTTACGAATATCCAACAAAAAATTCGTACACTTGATGGCACGAAGGTTCCCTATTCGTCCTGGACAAAGCTGTTCAAACTTCATGCAGTCGCTTACTAGGTGCTTGATCATATAGATGACACCAAACCACCACCTGATACGGCTCCTGAGTACCCTGCCTGGAAAGAAATTGATGCCCTCGTTCTGCAATGGATATACGGCACGATATCAGACGATCTACTTAGCAAAATTATTGACACGGAAACTACCGCACGAGCAGCATGGTTGAAGATTGAAAAGTTCTATCTCAGTAATAAACGGGCACGTGCAGCAGCCTTAGAAACCAGGTTCTGCAACCTTACTCTTGCCGCCTGTTCGTCTCTTGATGATTATTGCCAGCGTCTTAAGGAACTGGCGAATCAATTGGGAGACGTGGACCAGCCAATCACCGATTCTCGACTTGTTTTCCAGTTGGTCCGTGGGTTACCCGCTGAGTTTGACACCACGGCTGCACTCATTAACAGCCAAGACGCCGATTGGGACTTGGCTCGGAGCATGTTGCATGACGAACAAATTCGCATTGAGGCGCGTCAGCAGTCCGCCTCCTCTGTTCTCGTTACAATCCAGCAGCCTAACCACTCTTCTCAGCAGCCCGAATACAATCAGTCTTCTTAGCAGCAAACCGGGTACCGAGGACGTGGTCATGGGGGCCGTGGACAGAATTCTCGTGGTCGTGGCGGTGGCCGAGGCCGTGGTAGTTCTCGGCAGCCGCAGCAACAGCAGTGGACCTCTTCAAATCAGCCTCCACAGCCTCCAACTCCCTTGCCCCTTACTAATACCGGTTACCCACAATGGGCCTGGTGGAACACTCCACCTTGTCCATACCCAACCCAATCTCCTTGGCCCATAAACCGGCCCAACAGTGCAGCTTCGGCCCAGCAACAGCAGCCCACTGATCAGTCCTCTCATGCCCACTTCACCGGTTACCAGCCTATGGCTCCCTCTGCTGGACCACCGCAGCAACCTGGCTATAATGCCTTGTGCCCCACTGATCTTCAGGCAGCTTTCACCTCGATGCAACTCCAGCAACCAGACCCAACTCTTAATATGGACACCGGGGCAGAGAGACATGTTTCCTTTGAACAAGGTATGATTTCCATCCCATCATCTTCTCCTGTTTGCAGTAAATTACTGGTTGGCAATGGTGAATGTTTACCCATCCATGGATCTGGCACAGGTTTTAAAACCATAAACAACCGAACCTATATCCTACCCAATATCCTTTATAGCCCAAAAGTTATCAAAAATTTAATTTCTGTACGCCGTTTTACTCGCGATAATAATTTATCTATTGAATTTGACCCATTTGGTTTTACTTTGAAGGATCTTCCAACTGGACAAATTCTTTAGCGCCACAATAGCACAGGAGACCTTTACCCGCTCACAGCTCCTGAACTTCCTCCACAAGCCTGCTTTCTTGCTTCCGCCTCTCACCCTTGGCATGATCGTCTTGGACATCCTGGTGTTCAAGTATTAGATATTCTTAGTCGTAATTTCAATTTTCAATGTAATAAGACAAAGTCAACTTTTTTTTCATTCTTGTCAGTTATCTAATAGTAAACGATTGCCTTTTTACACTTCCAATTCTTTTACTTTTGCCCCATTTGATATTATTCACTGTGATTTGTGGACATCTCCTGTGCTTAGTAAAACTGGCTATAAATACTACATGGTACTCATTGATAACTTCTAACATTTCATATGGGTTTATCCCTTAAAATATAAATCTGAAACTTTCCCAACCTTTGTCAAATTTCACCGTTTAATAGCCACATAGTTTAATCGTCCTATTAAAACTTTTCAATGTGACTTAGGGGGTGAATTTGATAACACTACTTTCAAAACCTTTGCTCACCAACACGGACTCCTTTTTCGTTTTGCGTGTCCCCAAACCTCATCTCAAAACGGCCGAGCGGAACGGATGATTCGGCGTCTAAATGATATCATTCGTTACTTGCTCATTCATGCCTCACTTCCTCCTATTTTCTGGGTGGAAGCTCTTCATACCGCAGCCTATCTACACAACATTCTCCCCACAAAACGCCTCAACTATTTCATTCCCACTTATGCCCTTTATTTACGCCATCCCACGTATGATCATCTACGTGTTTTTGGATGTGCTTGTTACCCCAACACCTCTGCCACTCAACCTCATAAGCTTCATAGCCGTTCTGTGAGGTGTATCTTTCTTGGTTACCCTCCAGACTTTCGCGGGTATCGTTGTTTTGATCCCACAACCGGTAGAGTCCATATCTCCCGGCACGTCACCTTTGACGAACATACATTTCCTTACACCATTCCTACCCCACCCACCTCCTATCAATTTCTTGACGATCCCATGCCACCTCTCTTTCAGTTTCATCAGCCCAGCCCATCATTGCCTAAACAGCCTCACCCGGCCACCATACCCTTCCCGATTACCTACACTCGCCGAAAACGTCCCACATCAGCTGTTCCGGGTACTTCTGTACCATCCACAGCCCACCCAACTGCTGCCCAACAGCAGCATTCTGCTGCTACGCCTCAGCAACCAGCTCCGCAGTTAGCTCCGGCTGCTCCATTGCAGTCCGCTGCTGCTCCGCAGCCTCCCCCTTCCAACGTTCACCCGATGACCACCAGGTCCAAATCTGGTTCCCTTCCTCCAGCCCTTCACAGCCTTGTTTCGACCACTATTTCCCCTGTCCCTACCTCCTACACCAAAGCCTTTGCCGATCCAAATTGGGTACATGCTATGCAATTTGAATTTACAGCTTTACAGGAGAATGACACATGGGAATTGGTGCCTCGTCCTCCTGACAGGCCTATTATCAGGTGCATGTGGCTTTTTCGACACAAGTTTAAGGCAGACGGTTCGTTGGAACGTTATAAGGCTCGATTGGTTGTTAATGGTAAATCTCAGACAGTTGGGGTGGATTGTGATGAAACTTTTAGCCCGGTTGTTAAACCAGCCACTATCAGGACGGTGCTCTCTTTGGCTATCTCACGAGACTGGCCTATCCATCAATTGGACGTTAAGAATGCGTTTTTGCATGGTACTCTAAATGAGGTTGTTTTCATGCATCAACCTACGGGTTTTGTTGACAAACGACATCCAGAATTTGTGTGTCGCCTGAAGAAATCATTGTATGGTCTTAAACAAGCACCACGGGCATGGTACACCCGTTTTGCTAATTATATCATTTCTCATGGATTTCGTAGCAGTGCTTGTGATAATTCATTGTTTATCTTTCATCGTGGGTCAGAGACTGCTTATTTATTGCTGTATGTTGATGATATTGTTGTCACAGCCTCTACTACCACTTTGTTACAGGAGATCATCCATACTCTGTCTCGGGAATTTGCTATGACAGATTTGGGCCACTTGCATCATTTTTTGGGCATCAAGGTTACACGACAACCCAATGGTTTATTTTTGTCCCAAGAACAATATGCTAAAGACATCATCTCTCGGGCGTCCATGTCCAATTGTAAGCCGTGTACTACTCATGTTGACTTATCAGCTAAACTCAGTGCCACCGATGGTGCACCTTTTTCCGACCCTACTTTGTATCGGAGTTTAGCGGGTGCTTTACAGTACCTGACATTTACACGCCCAAATATCTCTTATGCGGTCCAACAGATATGCTTGTTTATGCATGACCCTCGTGACCCACATTTTGCATTCCTGAAGCGTATTATTCGTTATCTTCAGGGGACTTTGGCCTATGGATTGCGTATAATGAAGTCTGGTACAGATTCATTGATTGCTTATTCCGATGCTGATTGGGGTGGTTGCCCCGATTCGCGTCGGTCTACAAGTGGGTATTGCGTTTTTCTCGGTGATAATCTTATCTCATGGTCTTCGAAACGACAACCCACCATCTCTCGTTCGAGTGCTGAAGCAGAATATCGGGGCGTTGCAAATGCTGTTGCTGAAGCTACATGGATTCGGAACTTGTTACTTGAGCTGCGTACACCTTTGCAGAAGGCAACTATCGTTTACTGTGATAATGTTTCAGTTGTGTATCTCTCTGACAACCCGGTCCAACATCAGCGAACTAAGCACATTGAGATTGACATCCATTTTGTTCGTGAAAAGGTTCGAGTTGGACATATTCGAGTTCTGCACGTTCCTTCATCTCTCCAGTATGCAGACATTTTTACCAAAGGCATCTCCAAGCAGCTGTTCCAGTCTTTTCGTACCAGTTTGAAGGTCTG
>JARYGA010060492.1:0-68333 GCA_030545235.1 Helianthus tuberosus | reverse complement strand
GAACTTTAGTATTGCAAGTGGGACTCATAAGCAGACTTTTGTCAACAATATTTTATTTTTTAATTCTGAGGAGAAAGGTAATAGAAATAAGAAAAGGACTTTTAAAGCTAAGCCCAGGAATAAAGCCCAGGTGTCTTTGGGTTTGAACAGTCCAAATTCGATTGAGAGACCCAAAAAGAGAAGTAGAGATAATGGATCTTTTAATTTTGATCTTAATTTGGCATCCAGTGAGGTGGTCAGTGATGTTCCTGTTCAGGATAAGATGGATTGTCTAGAAGGGTGTGGGGACATAAGGGGAGAAAGTGGTTCTGAGCAATCGGGTGGAGCCAATAACAAGAATTCAGAATTGGCGGAGGGTGGAGAGGGTGATGTTCCTCATCTTGTGTCGCCGGAAATAGTGGTTGCGGACACTTTTGAATCTCAGGAGGAGGACGAGCTTGAGGCTACTCTGAACATCGGAAAAAAGGTGGGAATCAGTTTCCACAATCATGAAGATATCGTTAAAGCTGCGATTTTTGGAGAAGGTAATAATGTGGTTTCGCAATGAATATGGTTTCTTTAAATATTAGAGGTATTGTGGGGGGAGTTAAAGCTAATTGGGTTAAAGAGTTGAGACTGGTTAATAAAGTGGGGCTGCTAGCTATTCAAGAAACGAAGGTGGAGCAAATTCGTAAAAAAGATATTGCTGGGTTATGGGGGAATTGTTCTTTTGAATTCGAATTTGTTCCGTCGGTAGGCCTTTCGGGAGGGCTCCTTTGCATGTGGGATCCGAGTTTTTTCAAGATTGAGGCGGTAGTTAAGAATAGAAGTTTTTTGATGTTGAAAGGGCCTTTGGTGGGTAGTGGAGCTTATATTAATATAATCAATGTCTATGCTCCTCAGAGTGTAGTTGCTAAACGTACTCTTTGGCATGAGCTTTCGGAGGTGATTGATCAGTCGGCTGGGCTATGGGTTATTATGGGCGATTTTAATGCGGTCAGGTCGGTCGAAGAAAGGAAACATTCGAAGTTTAAGAAAGTGTGTGCTGAGAATTTTAATGAGTTTATTTTTGAAAATGGGCTTTTGGAATTCCCCTTGCAAGGCAATAGATTTACGTGTTTTAGAGATAATGGCAGGAAGCTTAGTAAATTAGATCGATTTTTGGTGTGTTCGGAATTTTTTAATAGATGGTCGTCGGCTTGTGTTAGAGTCTTGCCGTGTAGACATTCGGATCATTGTCCGATTTTGTTGGAAGTTCTCGATCTTAATTTTGGTCCCCGTCCGTTTCGAGTGTTTAGTTCTTGGTTTGGTCAACCGGGTTTTGAGGAAGCGGTTAAAGATGCGAATAATAACTTCCGGTTGTCAGGGCCACCGGATGTTTGTCTTTCAGCGAAGTTTGCGGCTATTAGAGCTCGTCTTAAGTCTTGGAGGGATGATTATTTAGCAAAAGAAAAAGAATCAGAAAAAGTGGCTCTTCTGGAGATTGAGGAGTTGGAGAAAGAGTTGGAAACGAGAGATCTTTCGGAAGAAGAGGAATGGATTTTGGCAGAGAACAGGAATATTGTTAGAAAGATGGACTACCGTAAAAATTTGGATCTAAAGCAGAGAGCTCGCATTAAGTGGGCCGTCGATGGAGATGAAAATTCGAAGTATTTCCATGCCATGGTGAATAGTAGGAAAGTGGTGAATTCGTTACACGGTTTAACTATTGATGGGGAATGGGTCACAAAGCCGTCTTTAATAAAAAAACAGGTGCTTTCTTTCTTTCGAGATAAGTTTAAGGAGGATTATCCTAATAGGCCGAAGGTGGTTTTGAACAATCTTAGGAAGATCTCGGAAGAAAATAGCAACTTTCTGGTGGAGCCCTTTTTAGATTCAGAGATAAAAGATGCGGTTTTTGAATGTGGGGATGACAAGGCTCCAGGCCCGGATGGTATGAATTTTAAGTTCATTAAACGCTTTTGGGAGGTTTTTAAAGATGATTTTCGAAGAATATTTGATCGGTTTCATTCGGAAGGTGATATCAGTTTAGGAAGTGGATCTTCGTTCATCACGCTCATTCCGAAGGTTAAGGATCCGGTTTCCCTTAACAATTATAGGCCCATTAATTTGGTTGGTGTGATTAGTAAGGTGATCTCCAAAGTGCTTGCTAATCGTTTGAGAGCGGTCTTGGGTGGAGTTATATCGGTTTCTCAGTCGGCGTTCTTAAAGGGTAGACTCATTCTTGATGGTCCTCTAATCGTTAACGAGCTTATCTCTTGGATTAAAAAGAAGAAATCTAAGGCCTTTCTCCTCAAAATTGATTTTGAGAAAGCGTACGATAACGTCAATTGGGAATTCGTGGTCCGATTGTTTCAGCAGATGGGATTTAATGATTTGTGGTGCAAATGGATAATGGGTATTCTTAATTCGGCTAGCTCTTCAGTGTTGGTTAACGGTTCGCCTACATTCACATTTAAGTGTGAGAAAGGTATGAGGCAAGGGGATCCATTATCCCCCTTTCTGTTCTTGGTTGTTATGGAAGCCTTGTCGTGTATGATGGAGAACGCAAAGGAGGCGGGTATTGTTAGAGGAATTGGCACGCCTAACGGTGGTCCCAACATCTCGCACCTTTTGTACGCGGATGATGCCATAATGATGGGTGATTGGTCTAGAAAGGAAGTTCTTAATATTGTTCGAATTCTGAGATGTTTTCATGTCTGCTCGGGACTTAAAATTAATATTGAAAAGTCTAATCTTTTCGGTATAGGTGTTGGGATGGAAGAGATAGCGGAGATGGCCAAGGTCGTGGGTTGTAATCCGGAATGCCTTCCTTTTAAGTATCTCGGCCTAAAAGTCGGAGCAAATATGAACCGGGTCAACAATTGGCAGCCGGTGTACGAAATTTTCCAAAGCAGACTTGCGAAATGGAAGTCTCATCTCCTTTCGATTGGGGGGAGGGTGGTTCTTATCAAATCGGTACTTGAAAGCCTCCCTTCTTATTACTTTTCCCTTTATAAAGCGCCTAAAAAAGTTATTAGTGATCTTGAATCAATCATCAAGAGATTTTTGTGGGGGGGAACCGTGGAAGAAAGAAAGTTACATTGGGTAGCTTGGGATAAAGTTGCTCGGTTAAAAAAACATGGTGGTCTGGGTTTGTCTAAACTTGGTACCATTAATTTATCTTTGTTAGCCAAATGGGGATGGAGATATAAAACGGAGTGTAGTAGTCTTTGGAGAAAAGTTATCGATTCCCTTCATTCGAATAGGATGGGTTGGGAATGTATTCAGTTTAAAAAATCGTTATCGGGGGTATGGAGTAACATCGCTAAAAATTTTATCAATATTAAGATTGGTGGTCAACCGTTAAGGAATTATCTCAAAGGTATAGTGGCGGAAGGAAAGGACGTCGCGTTCTGGTTAGATACGTGGCTGCTTAATGAGCCTCTGAAATCTGCGTTTCCGGATCTCTTTTTGTTGGAATCGGACAAGAAGTGTCGGGTTGCGGATAGAATAAAGAATCAAGGGGGGTCTGGTAGTTATATCTTGGAGTTGGGCGGCTGATATGGCTGCGATTGGTGCGCAAGAGGCTGTGGATAGATTAGTCTCGGTTATCGGTGACTTCCAGGTAACGTCAGGTGACGATAAGTGGAGGTGGGGCTCGGGTGCGGATGGTGTTTTTTCAGTAAAAAGGATTAAAGAGCTGCTAAATGAGAATGTTATTCAGGGTAATGGTTTTGTGTTACAATGGTGCTCGTGGATTCCGGCGAAGATCAATATACATGCTTGGAGGATGGAAATGGATAGGGTGCCAACGGCTTTGGCGCTCAAGAAGAGAAATATTGATGTTCGAGATCTAACGTGTATTTTGTGTAATTCGGAGGATGAAAATGCCGATCATGTTTTCATTGGGTGTTATGTAGCTTCGATGGTTTGGCAAGGTATTTCTGCTTGGTGTAAGATTCCTAATGTTATTGCCTTTTCGCTCAAAGATTTGCTTACGACACACAAAGGTCTTAAAGATTCGGATAAGAAGAGGAGTGCGGTTCACGGTATAATAATGATAGCTTGTTGGTGTCTTTGGCGAGCTAGAAATAACTTCAAGTTCTCAAATGCTCCGGTTAAAATTGAAGGTATAATAAGCGAGATCAAGGCTTTAAGTTTTCTTTGGTTTTCTTCGAGATCTAAGTACAAAGGGATTGATTGGAATGATTGGGTTTCTTTTGTAAATATGTAATTATTGTGTGTGGTTTTTAGTCGGCCCGGCTTGGGTCGGCTTTTTCTTTTTAATGAAGTTTACTTTTCAAAAAAAAAAATGTAATTTTTTATTTTATTTATTTCTTTATTTTAGTTTATTTCTTTATTTATTTTATATATATTTTGATTTCCGATTTCTCTTGATATAGGTAGACAATTCAACAAATGAATTGTAAATTAAGTTTATTATATATATTATAATTAATTTAACTGCTTTACTTAGTTGGCGTGTATAACTTTTAAAATATAACTTTTTATAAAATAATAAATATGTTATTAGAATGAGAATATTTTTGTCTATATTTTGAACCAAGTTTCATT
Source organism: Helianthus tuberosus (assembly GCA_030545235.1). Classification (NCBI taxonomy): domain Eukaryota; kingdom Viridiplantae; phylum Streptophyta; class Magnoliopsida; order Asterales; family Asteraceae; genus Helianthus; species Helianthus tuberosus. The sequence continues at coordinate 63,797 of JARYGA010060492.1, read as the reverse complement.
AAAAACAGAGTAGGTTCAAAATACAATGTATTTTATAATTTAATTTATTATACGGTTTCTAGGCCCATCTAGGAACTTCATATTTGTTACGGTCAACCTACCCGTAAGTTACCTGTCTAATAATATAAGTTTTTATAGACTTTTATTTTATTAGAAAGGGCACTCATATACAAGCTGATTAATTAATATAATATTTCAACCAACTATATAAAATAGTGTTGAAAATTATTTGGGTTGAATATTTATATTAAAAATAAACTTAGTTACTAGTTACTAGTGGTAAATAAATTTAACCAAACCTATAATTCTTATATAAAAATAGGGATGTTACAATTATGTTCATCCTTAAACCTGAAAACTTATTTGTTCTGAAGAGCCTTCTTTCCAGATGGAAGCTTTATCAAATACCAGGTCTTGTTCTTCTCAAGCGACTTCATTTCATCTTTCATTGCAATCTCCCAATGCAATGAATCTTTTAACCCCATAGCTTCAGAGTACCTGTTTAGCAGTCTAGAGGCTCTAGACTATCTTCTTGGTTAAACTTGAGGTGTTTATGGGGAATTTGGAGTTGAAGGAATAGCTTCGTCTTCCTCCGAATCATTAGTAGAATCATCCCCTAAGCTCCCACTGTCGCTTGACTCATCCCCATTTTTTGGAATGTCGACTGAAGCTTCTTTTCTTGTTTCACGACTTTCAAATTCAACATATTCTTTCTGAACTTCTGGCCTTTTGGTGTTTCTGTCTTTATACAATTCGTTTTCATTGAAGATGACATTTTTGCTTCTGATTACTTTTCTGCTTTCATTATCCCAAAGCATGTAACCCATTTTTCTGACCCATAACCAATGAATGTGCACTTCTGGGACTTTGAGTCTAAATTATCCATGTCACCATCTTCTAACAAATCGTAAGCACTACAACCAAAGACTCTTAAGTGTTCGAGACTTACCTCATTTCCTTGCCACATTTCTTCTGACAATTTGAAACCCAAGGCAACTGATGGTGAGAGGTTGATCAAGTAGGCTGCAATGTTAACTGCTTCTGCCCAGAATGTTTTAGGCATCCCTGCATTCAACCTCATGCTTCTTGCCCTCTCATTCAGTGTTCTGTTCATTCTCTCAGCTACCCCATTCTGCTGAAGAGTTCCTGGAACCGTCCTGATCATCTTTATCTCTTTCTTGGCATAATAGTCAATAAACATCTTGCTTATATATTCACCACCATTGTCCGACTTTAAGCACTTTACCTTTAAATTAGTTTCATTTTCAACAGCAAATTTCCATATCTTAAAAGCATTAAATACATCAGATTTATGTTTAAGAAAATAGACCAATACCTTGCGTGTTGAATCATCGATGAAAGTAACATAGTATCTCGAGCCTCCTAGAGATGAAAGTGATGTTGGTCCATACACATCCGAGTGAACAAGCTCCAGCTTCTGAGCTTTCGGTGTCCTCCCGGTCTTCACAAAAGTGACTCTCTTTTGTTTACCAAGGACACAAGATTCACAGAATTCAGTTTCCACTTTCTTCAAATATGGAAACTTCCCTTTCTGAGCCAACATCTTCAATCCCTTCTCGCTCATATGTCCGAGTCAGTTGTGCCATAAATTAGATGGACTCAGACAGGTGGTCATGGCATGAACACCTTCGGCATGAATCTCTACCATGTATAGAGTGCCTTTCTTCTTTCCTTTAGCAATCACTAAGTTGCCTTTGATCACTTTCCATTGTCCACCCCCAAAGTGAACATTAAACCCTTCATCGTCCAATTTACCAACTTAAATCAACTTTCTCCTCAAATTAGGAATAACCCTGACATTTTTCAATGTCCATATAGTTCCCAATGAGGTCTTCAAGTCTACATCTCCAATACTCGTAATATCAAGCATTTGATCATCAGCTAAACGAACTTTACCAAAGTTACCTGTTCATAGATTCTTGACCATATCTAGGCATGAGATAGTATGGAAAGAAGTATCAGAATCCATAATCCAGGATTCCACTAAATTCTCAACACAACATATGAGAGCATCTCCTGATTCTTCAGAAGATACACTGTTTACTTTTTTCTTTGCAGCTGGTTTTGTACATTGGCTTCTAAAGTGACCTTTTTCTTTGTAGTTCCAACATTCAATGTCTTTTCTGTTCTTTGACTGCCTCCTTTTTCTAGACTTTGACCTACCTCGATTGGTTTCTCTATCGTTTCTGCTTCCTCTACTTTCTGTGTGCAATAAAGAAGAACTGGAAGTTTCATTATTGCTTCTTCGTTTGATATCTTCATTTATAATCAAGTCATGAATACTCTCAAAAGTGAGTTTGGTAGTGTCGGATGCACTACTAACAGTTGCAACTGTGCCTGACCAACTGTCGGGCAAAGATGATAGAAGGAGGAGCGCTTGTACTTCATCATCAAACTTTATTTCAACTGAGGCTAAACGATACATAATCGAGTTAAACTCGTTTATGTGAGAGGTAACCGACATGCCTTCCTTCATCTTGAACCAATTGTCGGATGAGGAATACTTTGTTTGCAGATGGTTTTTCATACATGTTGGACAAAGCTTTCAATACACCGTAAGTAGTTGTTTCATTGACAATGTTATACGCAACACTCTTTGACAAAGAAAGCCTAACCATACCCAAAGCTTGTCTATCTAAAAACTTCCATTCTTCGTCATACATGTCATCCGGTTGTTGTCCCAACATAGGCAAATGCAAACCATTTTGATACAACAAATCCTCAATTTGCATTCTCCAAAATCCATAATCACTACCATCAAACTTGTCAATCTTGATTTTACTATCTTCTGCCATTTTAACAAATAATTATCAACTGCTACAAACTAAACGAGTTCGTATTGCTAAAGGATAATTATACTAGCGGAAGCAATAAACGGAAACAAATACTTATATGTTTCAAGCTTTAAAATGGCGATGAACAAATAATGGTAGGTTGATAAGATCCTTGTCAAAGGTTGAGGGGTCTTCTTTGCAAATAAGGAAAACTTTATTTTCCTTAAACATGTTTGTGTCTTCTTCTTCTTCTTCTTCCTATGCTACTCTGCTCCCAGAGAACAAAAAAAAAACTTTCTTTCTCCTTCTGAAATCCGGCGAACCCAAGCAAAATCGAAACCCTAATCTTCGATTTGTAACCCAAATTGCGATTTCCAGCAATGATCTCTGATTTTAGAACCCTAGGCAGCGGCTATGCTAATGGCGGAAGATGAACGGCGGCGGCTACTGGATTTCTGAAATCCTAGTCGCGATCTGCAGCAACAACGATAAACTTGTCTTCAATCGGAACCCTAGTCCCGACAGGTATCTTCTTCTTCACCTCTTTTGCTACTAGCTCGTTTGAATCGATCAAGTGCCTGTGCTATCTGATACCAGTTGTTAGGTCAAAACACGATTCACACAAACACTTGAGCAAACACACACAACAGATCACTCACACACACACACTCTAAATCACAAGAACACGAACACAGGATTTATAGTGGTTCGATCAAGCTTGATCTACATCCACTCTCCACAACTAGTTCTCTCTTTGTATTAGGTGCTCAAAAAGTTACAGTACATGAATAAGAAGTATTTATAGAGGGTACAATTAGGGTTGTTGACTTTAAGCTACAGTAACAAAGAAAACCCCTGTTAGACTTTGAGTAGAGGAAAAAACCTCTACTCGTTATCCTCTACTCTAGTCAAATTCTTCACAACCCAACAAGTTTGTACTTTATTTTACAGATCAAACTGGGTAATGTACTAATGTAGGCTTGACCTAAAGGATTTTTTTTATTAAAAACAATGTATTGACACGTTGAATGTGATTACAAAATATATATTAGAAAGTGTTTGACGTTGTTCATTTGTTTATGCTTATAATCATAATAAGAACATGAGTTTATGCTTACAATCAAGCTAATCACACTTAGGGGCTGTTTGGTAGCCTCTGAATGATCATTAAGAGACTACATCTTAATGGAACCATTAAAAATTTTACCAATGAGAAGGTAGAAGAATGTGACATGTGATGATTTACCATTCAGATGTTACCTCTTAGCCATTCAGACTTGAGGTTACCTCTTATTCATTCAGAGGTTTTAAATCATTAAAAGGTAACATCTGAATGGTCATTAAGAGGCTACCAAACAGCCCCTTATTGAAATCAATTTGGTAAGTTGAATTCACGGGTGTGAAAAAATATATATATATATCAAATCATATCAAAAGCAATTTATTTCAGGTTAAAATAAGAAAACACTTATTTTCATTCAAACACTAAAAATGTGTTTTTATCCGTTATAATAAGAAAACACTTCTTTTTCATTCAAACACTAAATAATGTGTTTTTATCTCCTCTTAAAAATGTATGGGGCAATCTAAACAAAACAAGCAATCTCACCCATACATCCGCAAGTTAGCAGATTGTATGAATCTACTCATCTAGGTTGACTAGTTTAACCAACCTGGGCATGTACTTTTTACTTTTATGTTTTCACGCTACTTGTGAATGATAAAATATAACTCCGGTTATTTTGTAGAGTGAGTTATAAGAACGGGTAAAATTGAAAACCATCGTATTCACGCTACTTGTGAATGATAAAATATAACTCCGGTTATTTTGTAGAGTGAGTTATAAGAACGGGTCAAATTGAAAACCATCGTAAATTGACTTGCTTAACACTTGCTTACTTGCACCATTAGGTGCAAATCACAACATGCAACTTAATTAAAGCGCAAATCTCCATGATATAATCATCATCATCGTTAAACATCATTCGTTTTTGTTCTTTGGGTTTGGAATTAGGAATTGGGTTTCAAAGTTATGATCTCCAAGAAATTATCATTCACGAAAGTGATCGAGTCGTTTTAAGAGTTTATTAAATTACAAAAATGACATATATTTGTATTCCTCAAGTTACAAAAAGCTTGAGAATCACTTGTGACACCATGGGCAGGGTGGAAGTTGTACACGTCGTTGATTTTGTTGATAGCGCTTGTAGTAGGATATTGCATAAAGTATCGGGATGCAACCACAAAAAATGACCAAAACCGCGAACAAAATGGTATACAAAATATTGCGAGGGCAATATCAAAGCACAAGAAGAAGGTGAGTATCCTGCAATGGAAGTTAAAAAATACAAGTGATTATTGGTGTTATATATAATTATAAAAACAATATTTAAGGTGAATAAATGAAATGGTTACCATGTGAGTTTGGGTGCAGCAAGGAACATTTGATCGGCTCCTTTTACCATGAAAAACAGTCCCAATCCCCACAAGAATATTCCAAATACATTCTTTTTGTATTCCAAGTCCCTAAAAGTAATAGAAAATTATATTAGTAAATTCCTAATAATAATAGAAAACTATATTAGTAAAGAAAGGAAAAAGGAAAAAACAAAACAAATAACGGAATACGGATATTATTCGAGGGAAAGAATGTACATACTTGAAGATTATGGATTCCGCTTGTGACCATGGACCGCCTTCAAATTGTATGATCGAGAAAAGGATATGGAATATACAGTAGAACATGAAAACAACGATCCAAAACCGAAGTGGCATTGTTGGTATTTCATTTTTGCTCTTGTTGAGAATAAATACACCGATCAATATATACATCATGGTCAAAAGCATATCTAAGATTAAAAATCCCTTTGATATGATTCTTGATGGCGCTCGACGTGTGATTTCATCACTATCTCTTACCATACGAGACGCGATCATAAGACCAATGGTGTCACTTAAATCATATATGACATTAAGTATTGTTGTAAATCGTATCCAAACTCTTGCCCAATTCATATTGGGCAAGAGTTTGGATAATCCTAATTCGAACCAATTAAAACTAACCCTGATTTATTATCAGGGTTTTTCTTAATGCTTTCCCTTTAGATGAGAAATATTTGACCCTAGGGTAGGGCCAAATTAAGGATGTAAGGGAAGACTTGAAGAAGATGAAAGAGGAAAAACCCTTCATTATGATGAAAAGATAATTGGTGGAATCACCTTGAATTTTGTTCTATGAAACAATGGTGACCAAAGACAATATATTTATTTCTTGAGGAGCTTGCCATTTACATGTTTCTAAAAATATTAGCATACTTGACGTCAAATCCTGTTTGACATTACTCAAAATACTAATCATGAACCATGTTATTTTGTAATCAATCTAACTCTCATTCTATATTAAAATATGTCCACATCTTTTTATAAACGTGTTCACATCTTTTCTCATTAATCTTTTTATAAATGTGCCTACAAACAAATGTTAAAAATTTGCACAATTTTGATGCATCTCAGAACCTACCTCCCCCCCTCCCCCGGCCTTGAATCTGCCCCTAACAGTAGTGGACAAATGTTAAAAATTTGCACAATTTAAACGTTTAAACTTGCACACCATGGGAATTGAACCCCTAACCTTCTACTACTGTAAACTCTATCTACTCATCAGGACCATTGTGCTATTCCCAAGTGGATAACATGAGTTAATTGTAGATGAAAATAACCAACAACATGTGTAGGTGAAAATGAGTTTTGTGTAGTTGAAAGGTGAAAATGTGTTGTATGTTATTTGTGTCTATGATTCACCTACATATGCATTTTTTCATATGTAGGTGAAAATAATTCAAATGAGTTACATTCAACTCTGGATGTAAAAGATGAATCCTGAAGCTGATATATCAAAAGGCCAATATATTTCCTAAAAAATGAACTTATTCAATATGGTGGATAAAGAATATGTAAAATAATTGAAATTCTTAAAATATACAGGAATTTAAAACTCAACATAGATTGAGTCAAATAATAACAATCATGTTACATCACACAAATAGCAAAATTATCAGATGGTATGAAAAAATGGGATGTACATAAACTTTATCACTATCAAGGTACATAATCTACTTCCATGAATAAATCAAATACACATTAAAATTAAATTAAAAAACTAATATCTAATCTAATAATTCTAATAAAGGATTCCAACTACTGACATGTGACATTCTCTTTTTCAGTTCATTAAAAGTATTTATTACTTAATTTCTAATTCTAATTTATGATTAAAAAATACTTAAAAGTTTTTATTAAAAAAATACTTCAATTTATTTTTGAACGAAAGTTATCTTTAATTTTAAAGCATATAAATTTAATACTTTTTAAAATGGATAATTATACTAAAGGTTTTTCATATGATTTACGTATTCCACATATTAGATTAGTTGTGGTTTCCGTTTTATTCTTATAATCACAATAATTTATGCTTAAGGCAACTCACGTCAATCACATATTTGTAATAGGATTTTTGTTTTTTTTATTAATGGGATCAATATAAATAATGATCTTTCGGTGTTTGAATCTTATATATCCTTCTTTTTTTAGGTTGTAACGGGTTCATGTCAAAATGGGTGATTTTTATGGGTCAAAACGAGTTGTGTCATGTTAGACTGGCGTTTCAACACCTTTTGTGCATTCTTTTTTTTTTTACATATACATTTTGTAAGTTTGATACATTGTTTACGAGAATATATCTATACTATATAATAAAAGAAACCACTTTAGGGACACTTGTCATCATATTAGAGCATCTCTTATAGATAATTATTATTTTAATTTAATATTTTCTAATTAATTATAGATAACCCTTTTATTAAGTATTATTTAAATTAATATCTTATGGATAATTATTATTTAGTTTAATCTTCTTCTCCTTTATAATATTATTTAGAGAAAAATACGATTTTGGCCCCTGTGGTTATATCATTTTTACCCTTTTAGCCCAAAAAAGAATTTTTTAACATCTGAGCCTCCAACTTTTTTTTTTCTAATTCTTTTTTATCATTTTAGTATATAAAATTTATTTATTCAACCCGTGTAATATACGGGGTTATAACCTAGTTAAATATTAAACACATAAAGTTTTTACTTCACATTTGTTTTACTTTTTTATTAAAAAAAATTAAAGAAAATGGGCTCCCTACAGAACTTATTGGGCTAAAACCTTCCTTCTGGGCCTACTTTACTTCGAAATACATAAATAGTCCCAACGGCTATGAGAGCCTTTGTCGATCACCATTCGACCCTGTTCGTCTGCTTTTCAATCTCCGTTAACAATGAACGCAGAGCATCAGCCTTGCTCAATCCACCTTCAAGCAAAAGCCAAAAACTTCAAGTTCAAATTCAAAACAACTACATTCATACCCGCTTGTTACAACTTCTTTCAGTTCTCACTTTTCCTCAAGATTTATTCTCTCATTATTCGAGTGGGTTCCGGTAATAATAATCAGCCCACCAGACGAAAATCATTGAAATCGAAGATTACAGGGTTCATTGAGAGATTTCGGAGTATACCCACCAAGAAAAAGACTGTTGCTGCTCAGAAATCTTCAAGAAACAAGAAGTTTGAATGGGGTTCTTGTGAGGTATGTTGTTTTTGTTTGAGAAATTGGGTTGCGTATTAGGTGTTTGATGATTTTTTTCTGAGAGATGGGCGATACGGATACTATTTGGTTTAGGGTTTTAATTGTTTTATGTCTATGCCATATATCTAAAAAATTCTATACGAAACGTACATACAGCGAAAAGTTCGGGGGGTCGGGCGCCCCCAGCCCCTTCATAGCTTCGCCCCTGTGTCTATGTATGGGTGTAGAGTGTAGACGAGCCAAGTCGCTTGTGAGATACATGCTAAAAGCTCGAATCAAGCCGGGATTAAACATGCTCGAGCCTGAAAATAATAAGTTTGTTAAATAAACGAACCCGAACTTTACTTACAGAACTATAGTAGGCTCATGAGCGACCACATGAACCTTATATCTATATATTTTTTTATTAATATATAATAATATTGTTTTATATTAACATACAATAAAATAACTGAATAACATATGTAATGTTATATATAAAAATCATAACTATATACATAGACAATGCAACTTAATTATTAAATAATAAACAAGCCAAGTTTGAGCGAAGCTCGAGCTTAAAACCTACTCACAAGCCGAGCTTGAGGTCTAGAAATAGAGCTTGTAACAAGACGAGCTCAAGTCCGAGCTCGTGTAACTTAAACTAACTGAGCTTGGGTCCACATTGTCAAAACCGCACTCAAGGCACATTGGCCTTGCCTGGAGCCTAGGCGCAAGGTGCTTAAAGAGTGAGGGCTTTTTAAAAAGAGGCACATAGTATAAAACTACCACTATTTGGGGTTTTAGACATGATTTAGTCATGTTAAGGCTGTTTTAGGTTGATTCAAAACTTGTTTAGAGCTAGTGTAGGTTCTTTTAGACCTGTTCAACTTGCGTAGGCGATTTTTGGCTAGAATTTAGCTTGAACTTGGCCTGAAAATGCGCCTGAGTGCCTGAGAATGCGAGGCGCATATGCTGCGCTTCTGTGCCCAGGCGCAAGCCTAGTGCGCTTTTGACAACATAGGCTCAGACTTAGACGACCTCTGGCTTAGCTCGGCTCGTTTACACCCGTACTTATACCTAATATTGCCTTGTGATTAAATCTCAGGGGCCAATTTGTGCTAGCACTGTGGTGATTGGGAACCTTGCTTTGTTGATCAAGTCTATATATGACAAGGATGTAAAGGGGATAATTATACATTGTTTCAGCATATTGTTATACATCTTCACCCTGTTGAAGACACTTGTAAGGACAAAAAATAACAAAGTGATCTTAGTTTCAATTATATTAATGGTGGGATATCCTCTTTGGTTGTATATGCTGAACAAACCAACTCATGGAAGAAGAACCTTTGCTTGGAGATACATTTGGAAGACATTGAGTTGGGCTGCTTCTCATGGGTTTCTTAATGCAATTGCACATGTAATTTAGATTTATTTGGATCAGAATTTGTTTATGTGTAAGTTAACATGATTTCTTTTTCATATTTTGTTGCAAGAAAAAAGAATTCTAATTAATGAATGAATTAATTGTAAATTATAGGTTGCTGCTTGTTTTTCTTTTCCTTCTTTTTGTTTATGAGAATTTTTATTCTGTTGTATAGTTAGCATACTATAAATTATAGGCTTCTCGATTTCAAATCACTTTGTTTTCGCTCTTCTGCTGCTGCTGTAATGGGTGTTCAAAATACCTTGGTATATATATGCTATTTTATATGTTTATTTAACAAAAACCTAAAATCTAGCTATATTTAATTGCTATTTATATTAAAAAAAAAACAAAAAATAAAAAAAACTGTCGCTATTATCGCTACAACCCTAATAGCGAGCCTAGACCTATACGCTACGTAGCTATTGACAACTATGCTTCAGAGTAAAATTATAAAGGTTAAACAGTCACTCCAAGATCCATGACCCTTGGCCGTACCTTTTGCCATAAATCATATAAATCTCAAATCTGCTGAACCAGGACGGCTGAATTTTTGAACCCCCTTACGGTCCGTAAGGGGTGTTTTTCACCGCCTTACATTGTTGAACCCCCTTAGGTCTGTAAGGGGTAACTTACGGTCCGTAAGGGACCTCTAGAAGCTGAATTTTGGGATTTTATTATATTTAGTCCTTGGACTTTATATCTTTCCCCTTTTTGACATATTTGGTCCATCTCCTTCCACAAATCGGAATTAAACGGAGAGTTTGGACACGTGTCGCATTATAATTTGATATAAATGTACGAGATGTTACACAAGTGGACCAATATTAACAACAAATGCACAACTTTTCACTCAATTTATCAACTTTTCAATCAATTGGTCGGTTTCAACGGTTTAAAAACACCCCTTGTTGTTGCAAGAAATAAATAGCAGTATGTGAAGTTGTGAACTCTAATTTGCTCATCATTCAAGCATCATAAGGATGGCCCAAAAAAATTCTTGTTTTTCATGCGCCACCAACTGCCAATAACTCTTTGGATTTCGATAACGCTCCTTGTCCTAAGGCGTATAAACATATGTGAAAACCAATTTGATTTTTAATGTCATTGATGGTGTGCTCATTTGCTGTAAAGTTCCAATTTAAATCCTTGATGAAATTGTTTATGGCTTGTTTGTTCCATTGTTTGTTTATTAATCCTTGATTAATAGAGCTTTTAGAAACTAATTTCATATTATTATTTTCTAATACATTAGTTTTATTAAAGTTTCTTGATGTATACTGTGTCCAACACTAGTTCTAGAAACTGAACTAAACAGATCCTGCAAATTTGGCCTAAAGCAATTAAGTAGCTAACAACAGAAATGTAAATAGAAAAGATGGTTGTTCATTTGAGACAGCCCAGCAGGTTATTATGGAGCCATGGAGCCCCGACCTGTAATCCTTCCACTGTCGTGAGCGAGGGGTTTTCGCAGCTCTGTGAAAGCCAGCCTTACGCAGTGCCCCCTACTTTAGGGAGCACGTGACCCAAGCCTTCGCTTAGGCCACATGGTCCAACTCACAACTTGGCCAGTTTGTGCACCAATGGAGCCAACCTGACTGTCCTGAGTCATTGTCCAAACATCTTTAATACCCTCACTTGAGTTACAGGCAAGCGTTACCATGCCCGGTGACATAGAGCCTGCAAGTGTGTATTATAAAGCAGAAGAAGTATGGTTCAGCAGTCGATGTGGGATAGAAATGGTATGTTTATAGAAATAAACTGTAATGTGTCTGAATGAGCAATTACAATTTATACACTCCTAAAGCTTTGCTTCCTGAAGATGAGCTTTGCCAAAGTGACAATATTTCTTTTGTATACAAAGGAGTAATGTAATAGCTGAACAGTTTACCATAGGCCGCACAAGAAGCATGTAGATAGAGTCGCGTATTGGACTTGATGTTAATTCAGGAAAAACAAAAGAATGAAAAGATGACAAAAGCACATAACAGTTTCATGACATATAAACTTCATATACATGAGATGGATGCCGGATAGATGACATACCAGTGTTCTAACTATGAATTAACTTCCAACATGTTAAATACTGTTGAAGTATGGTTATTTGATTTATTTTATATCTTGGTTATTATTTTGTCAATAAAGACCGAATGTAATGTGTCGTTATTTTTGACCGGTTGATCTTTTTTTAGCTAATCTTTTGTCTTACTTGTTTAACCCGTTAGATATAAAGCATGACCCAAGTTAAACCAGAACGAAGTTGCAACGAAGACTCGCAGAATATAAATTAGGTTATAATTGCATGAAGATTGAAGAAGATGATGAGGTAAACTCAACTAGCAATTAGCACATAAGCGAAAAAAATAATAAAAATCTATTTTACTTGGAAGAAATTACAAGTTTTCTGCTACAGCTATTCTCTAAGATGGCTCACCATTTCTTTACTTGGAAAAAATTACATGTTTTTTGAGTTGGGCTTTTATGATGGGCTTAGTGCAGCCCAACAACGAGTATCATCTCCACATGATCCCTCCACGGCTCCACATGGCTCGATGTGTCGTGCCATTAAGCAATGAAACTTGTTAACCCTAGGCAGCTAGGCTTACAGCTCAGTGGTTGGGTAATGATGGTGACAAACCCACCGAGGGGGTTCGATTCTGAGCCACACCCTGGTTTTCATCCGACTGTTAATTCAGCGAGGCAACTCGTGTGGAGGCCGTACGGTTTTTTGGGGAACATCATAACTAAATCTGACCAACCCAGCGCAAGCTCGGTTATGACAATGTTAAGAAATTTAATTCGTAACGAAATTACAAATATGCCTGTTAGAATCACTAAATCTGACCAACCCAGCACAAGCTCGGTGTTACATTGGGTTATTAAAAAAAGTCACCGTTCAAGAAAAAAAAACAATGAAACTTGTTAATTTTATTATTATTATTATTATTGTTATTATTATTATTATTATTATTTTATAACAGAAATTCATAATTTTTAAGGATAAATACATCAAATTTACACTTATAATATTTAAACTCTCAATCTTTTGGTTGTATCCACCAAGATATCCAAAGGAAACCTGTTAAATGCCTGATTTTTAACAATATGCAATACTTATTATGTAACGAAATTACAAATATGCCTGTTAGAATCACTTATTCTATAAACAATTACATGTTAAGAAATTTAATTCGTAACGAAAATTGCCGGTACTAGTATCTTGATAATATTTACATGACTTGAAACATGTCACATAAATAATTAGGTCTAGGTTGATCTAAATAGGTTTGGGTCATAAACCGGTTAATCCAAATAACCCCATTGGCCATTAGTAAAATGGCCGCTGGGTTGTTAAACGGGTCGACGCGTCAACATGCTTGAAATTAGAATTCGGAAGAATTTTTTGTTACAAGTACTCATTTACAATTTGAAAACTTTTAACCTATCAACTCGTTTAAATAAACAGGTTACACGAGTTATATACCGACTTAAATGTGAAAAAGTTAGGGTTGATATTTTCAACTTTAATATGTATCTATTGAATTTAAGTTCATAACTAAATTTCTCCAAACCACCTCGGATAACAGTGAAGATCTTTTGTCATTTTTTGGCTTCTTATATGCCATGTTAACTTAGACTGTACAACTCATCTCATGTACATAATTATTATTTCAAACAATTATATCACCTTTTGTTAGTCAATTTAATGTTGTCCCATACGGAAAGTTAGAAACTTCTCTTAATTTCATGACCGTTCTTTTTAAATAAAGAAACTTATCGAATATAATATAAACTGCTATATAACAATAATATGTTTTTATAAATATATCAATTTTTTAAACGGCATACGATTAGAATATCGCTAACCAGGTTAGTAATTAGTATGTTAATATCACCAAATTAGTATAAAGATATCATTTAGCTAACTATTTGTGTATAAAGGAGTATTCCACCTGTTGGCTAGAATATTATCAATGTCACACTTTTGGTTCAATGTAAATAAAAAGTATGTTTGAAGCCAGTCCGATTGAGAGAGCGGGTGGAGTTCAACTCTCACATATATATATATATATCTCTTAAACACACATCCATCTAATCTAATCTAATTATAATAAAAAACTCCCGCTAATAATACATGGTATTTTCTTATTCAAAGTTACAACTAATGCTACATGGCATTTTCTTCTTCAAATCATTAATTAATAATATTATTTAATTTATATCTAATTTAAATTAATGATTATTAATAGTATTATGCAAATACTTAAAGTTTTTATGAAAAGAATACTTCAACTTTTTTTTTTTTAACGGCAATTATCTATAATTTTAAAACCTATGATTTTAATACTTTTTAAAATGAATAATCATGCTTAGGTTTTTTTTCATATAATATGTAATTTTCATATTCCACATATTAGTTGTGATTTCCGATTTATTTTTTATTTCACAATAATTTATCTTTAAGATAAATATTATGAACTACTCAGGTCAACCACATACTCGTAAAATAGGCTTTTTGTTTCTTTTTAATGGGAAGTGTTTGACTCTTATTTATCTTTCTTTTCAGGTTGTAACGGGTTCATGTCAAAAAGGGTGATTTTTTTTTACGGATCAAAAGGATTTGAGTCATGTTAGGCCAATGTTTCAACACCTTTTCTGCATTCTTTTTTTTATATATATATTATGAGTAGCGAAAACATATTATCAAAAGTATGATATAAGATTTCTTTTTGATAAAACGATCAAGAACATTTTAAGCATTCAAATACTTTTGACACATTTGGTTATTTCACTTTTTTGTTTTTTTTTAAAATGAAACATATTACTCAGTTGATCTTTCCGACAAAATACGACTTTAATTGATTGTTTCCACTGTTATACGTGAAAATGCAATTTCGGTCCTATGATGTATTTAGATATTTATATTATATATATATACACACACAACCCGTGTAATACGCGGGTCTATAACCTAGTATTTAATATAAGATTTTAATTTCTTAAAGGGTGTTTAAAAGTGAACGTAGCATTAGAGGAAAATAGGTATGTTTGAAGTATGTGTGGAAATTTGATTTGGCAACTAATGAGATACGTTTGGAATAATGGATTTTAATAATCCTAACTAATAGTCATTGGCCGACAACGGTCCCAACTTCAAAAATCACTAGTGGTGGTCCCACCTTTTCATATATTGTAAACCAATGAGCCTTTACTAAACCGAAAACGATAAGGGACAAACAGAAATTAAGGTTATGTTAGTAATGGTACATTAGTTTACAATATGTGAAAATGTGGGACCACCACTGGTTATTTTTGAAGTTGGGATCGTTTCCGGCCAACGACTAATAGTTTAGATTATTAAAATCCATTTTTCTGATACGTTTAGATTCATTTGAAAGCGGATACACATGATATGTTCTTATGTAACTTGAATACGAGTGTATGTATCACTTTTAAAACAATAAATACAGTGATTATCTTAATTATCAATTTGAAATTTTGGTATAAGTTACCATCAAACATCAATGATACCGTCATTAGTTAAGTGCATACAAGCGAGGTTACTGAATTTTGGGTGTCCTTCGTGAGACTTGTTGTAATCATGTTCTCCCCTGTTAAAATTTAACCCCATTAACCAATGCTAGGTGAGAACATACATTTTAATATAATTCAACATTTGAAAATTTTGAAAAAAGGGTGATCGTAATCACAACAAATTTGATTTTCGGGACAAGTGGGAGTGGATTGGTGGAGATAGTGTCGAATTCTCGGTAGGAGCGGTTAAGAAGTTTCTGAGAAGCGGAGAAGATTATATCAGTCATTTTGTTTTCAAGTGGTCGAAGTGGGTTCCTAAAAATTGTAATATTCTTGTCTGGAGAGCCGAGATGGGGAGGATCGCTACTGTTGATACTCTTGATAATCGTAACAGTTACACTGGTAGTGATCTGTGTTCAATGTGTGAGGAAGATGCGAAGGAAGATGCGGAATCTGCCGAACATATTTTCTGCTCCTATTCAGTGGCTTCAAGTATATGGTATCTGATGTGTGTAAAATGCAACATATAAATTACATCAAATGAGACATAAAACTAACCCTTTTTTAGTACTAATGTTGGAAAAAGTGTGCTTTTGTCTTCCTTTTGTATTTTCAGGACCAAACGAGCTTAAATGGACAAAAGAAACAAATATACAGCAAAAACTAGCATAAATACAAAGAAAAGAAATAAACGTGGCATTCCCAACCCCTCGACAGAATCTCCCCAAGCAAAAACAAGAAACAGAAGGCTGACCACGGCCCGTGCCCAGCGGACACGGGGGCGTGGTCAGGTGTCTGCAGATATGGACAAAGCCATGGAAGCTTCTATTCCCACCACCGCGGCGTGCCCAGCTTAGCACGGGGCGTGGTCAACTCTAAGATTACCAGAATCTTGCAAATCTTGATAGTACAGATACGCTTCTGCACACGGGGCCGTACCCAGCGAACACAGGGCCGTGTGGAGCCTAATGCAGACAAGATCAATTAATGAATGAAGAGAAAGAGGATGGCCACGGGGCCGTCTCCAGCGGACACGGGGCCGTGGCCGGGCTACTGTTTTGGCTATAAATAGGGGTGCTTGGTTCACTTCAAAGGCATCCCTTGGCAAACCACCTCTCTCCCACATTTCCACCACTCCACCACCACTACAACACCCACATCCACCACCATCATCCATCATCCACCTTAGAGTGTGTTTAGTAGTCTCGGAATCCAAGATTGATCGTAAGAGTTCTTGTCAATCAAAGGCCATGCTTAGCTAAGTTTCTTACATTACTTGGTGAAGACAAGCATTTAATGTAATACTTTTGATTTTTAATCTTTTCACACTTTTTATTTGGTTTTCTATTAATGACTTTAATAACTAGTTTCTTATGTTGAAGGTGAAACTTCTTTATCATTTGTCCATGGTGTCTTGGCATTACTTTACTGTCTATATAAAGTAAACGATTTTCACCATTCATATCTCTACGGTCTATATAGAGATATGTTGGCTACCTGGTCGGGGGTTAAGGGAATTGTTTGGTAAGGTTATTGCCTTGTTGAGTGTATAGATCCTGCAAGGACCTGGGTCAAGCTTACTAGGACCTCCTTCAATACCCACTGGTATTGGATGGTGGGGGTGCGAATGGCTTGATCCCCTCATATGTAAACTACTATTAATACATTAAAACTGGCTACTTTGGATTGTATCCCTGCTGACTCAAACCACTTAGCCGAGGGTAACGCCGCCTTCAAAAGAGGGGCCTACCACTTTACGCATTAATAACTTAATTAATTATCTTTCAATATTCCGACCCATTAGGATTGTATCCTTGCTGACGCATGCTTGTATTGAGAGAAGTGAACTCACCTTAGTTTTGCTCGGTGTTAAGTTACCTGTTCTAATTTAATCAACCAACCCTACCGTGGTTACCAAGGAAATCAGTTTCATAGTCAATCAAGTCACGTATAATCACAGTTGCATTCATAGCAAATATCACCATATATCACATATCAATGATTCAATCTATACAAGCCATAACTATTTGACACCTCACAGTTTAAAAAGGTTCTTTTTGATTATTCTTTTGCAGCATCCTCACGAAGAACCAATTCTTCGTGGGACACTCTCTCAGCGAAGAACCCTCCAGGCGAAGAACCATGTTTCGTCGAAAAATGATTGTGGCGAAGAACCTTAGTTCTTCGTCGAATGCCAGTCAATGAAGAATCAGTTCTTCGTCAACCTGGGTCCTTCGCTGGGGAATCCTTCGTCGCTGCATCTCAACAGTTACGTGATTTCTTTCAGTGATTCTCCACTACTCTCGTAACAACAGTTAATAGATCGATTGACACAATTAAGCATGTTCAAACAACCGTATCGTAAACACTTATCAGGTTTTATGACTTACCATAACCCTAATCATTGATTAACAGTTTAATATTCACAATCCCTAATCAAGTCAAACCACCATAATTCCAATGAACACACATCACTATCCAAACCCTAGTTTTTCATGTCACATCCAAACCACAATAACAATTGATTTATACTCTCAAATCATCATCAGTTTATGCATACTAGTTCTAGATCTACAATTCTATTAACGGAACCCTAATCCCACATGAGATCACAACATCTGGATTTTAGTAACGGACAAGGACGAACACTAACCGTGATACCGAAGTGATTAGCTAAATCAAGATGGAAAGGTTTCGAGATTCCATAACTGTCGTCGCACAGAGGATGGGAAGAGAGAGAACTTTAGGGTTTTTGTGTTTACGGTTATGGGGGATAATACAAACAAAATGACAGTCGGCCAGTCTGGGCCGCGAATAAACCGGGGCCGAGGCCCCTTTTTGGCAAAAAAACCTCTTGGCGAAGAATCTTCTTGACGAAGAACCTTCTTCGTCAAGGAATGTTATGGCAAAGAATCCCCAGGTTGTTCGTCGTAAGACAGTCAACAAAGAACCAGTTCTTCGTCGACTTGGGTTCTTCGTGGCTCAAGTGTTCTGCAGCCCAAAGTTAAGCATGAACATCTTATGACTAAACATTAAACAACCCCTAAAATTTCATATCACACCCAAGCATAATAATACTTCAATCATTCAAACATCATGCACATAATACAATGTAAAAGGAATTGTGAAAACAAGATTGTGAAACAAATAATGCGTAGAGGAAAGACCTTGAAATTTCGGGTTGTCACATCATCCCCAACTTGAAAGAAATTTCGTCCTGAAATTTGGTAAGTAACCCCAAAGCGGCGGAGTGTTAGATCAGGATGACTGCGGATTTTCCTCGGGTGCCACATCATCCCCAACTTGAAAGGGAATTTCATCCCGAAATTCACCAGTTGCATCAGGCTTAGATTGGTCAGTTGGGAAAAGGTGAGGATACTTGACCTTCATCTGATCCTCTCCAGTCCACGTCTTGAGTTCCAACGGACTCTCACGACCGGAATTCGGCTATGCTTACGGACCTTGACTTCCTGATCCATAATTTCGATAGCTTCCTCGACAAACTGCAACTTGTTATCGATTTTCAGTTCTTGAAACGGTACCACTAGTGTTTCATCGGACAAACACTTCTTTAATTGCGAAACATGGAATACATCATGAACGTTACCCAACCAGCAGGTAACTCGAGCTTGTATGCTACTTCCACATTTAGACCGCCGAACCAATCGGGTTTTCAATACTCATCTTTTCCATTTTGGCAATCTTCGGGTATAGGAGGAGATGGGTATGATGAAGGGTATGAAGATTTTGAGGGTTATGAGGAAGAAGGATACGCATATGGGGGTGATGGAGATCAAGGGGAGCTTACTTATGTGCAAGGTCAAAAGCAAAGAATGCCAAGTGTTGGTGGGATTTCTCAACAACAAATTATACCACAACATATTCGGCCAAGGCCATAAGGGCCACAATTGCAACGTCCTACACCGTTACAACAAGTTCGTCCGCAAAATGTACAACATCAATTCCAAAGGCCAATTCAACAACAACCGATGCAAAATCAATTTCAACCACCATTTGCACCACAAGGGCCTATGCAAATACCAATGGGTCCTATTCGTCCAAGAGTTTGTTTGGGTGTACCAAGAAGACATCTTAGAGAACATGCAAGAGGTATAGAAACGCATTTTAGACCGGTAATCACTCATAATCCTTCACCGGTAGTTATTCCTCACAATGATCAAGGGAGAACATTTGAAGTGAGAACCAATTCATTACAAAGCTTGCCAAAATATAAGGGTCTAGCAACGGAGGAGCCTTATTTTCATTTGGAGGCTTATGACTCGATTTGCAATACTCTTGGGAGTCAAGGATTTTTGGCCGATGATGTCAAATTGGTACTATTCCAATTCTCTTTGGAAGACAAGGCGAAAAAGTGGTTCTACACATTACCTTCAGCATCTATCTATACATGGGCGGAGATGCAACAAATTTTCTTAGATGAATTTTACACCGCTCAAAAGACAAATGATGCTAGGAAAGGGTTAAGAAGTTTTCAACAACAACAAGGTGAAATGTTCCATGAGGCCTTTGAACGTTTTAATATGATGATAAAGAATTATCCTCATCATGGGATAGAGCTTTGGGAATTGATGAATGCTTTTCATGAGGGGTTAAGTACCGAAGATGCTCGTGATTTAATGTCTATTATCAATGGCACTTTTGGTACAAACTACGAGCATGACGATTGGGAGTTTTTGGAGCAAATGGCAATCACATCAAAAAGAAAAGCTCAAGCTTCAAGGAGAGCACGACCGGCCATTACCCGAACTCAAGTGCACGCGGTAGAGGATGGTAATGTTCAAACTTCTAATCAAATTTATGATGTTTGTGCAATTTGTAATGAGATTGGGCATGCGGCTGAAAATTGCCAAGGAGTGGAAGGGCAATATGAGGAGGTAAATGCTTTGCAAGGGCAAGGAGGGGGTGGTAGAAATTACAACATGAATTCCAATACTTACCACCCCGGTTTACGAAATCACGCAAACTTTAGATACGGGAATCTGTCAAATCAAATCAACCCGAACTTCCAAGGAAACCAAGGATTTCAAAGGCAATATCAAACGGGTCAAGTGCATGGTGGGTTTTTGGGTCAAGGCTCTTCGGGTGGAAATGAGGTCATGGAGATGTTGAAAGCGATGAAAATTGAGATGCAACGAAGGAATCAGCTTGATGATGCTCGCATTCAAAAAGACGAAATCCGTGATAAAGCAATTCAGTCGTTGACTACTCAAATGAGTCAACTTGTGAGTGATGTGGCGATATTGAAGAAAGCAAAAAAGCCAACTACAAAGTGACACGGTGTCAAATCCCAAGAACATAAAAAGTGTTAATATCAATGTGGTAAGCACCGTTCCTAATAATGAAACATTTCTTACTTCTTCTTGTCAAGTGAGTGCAGGTATAGGAAGGGATGCCGAGGTTGAAACGGACAAGGAGCATGGAGCACCACTTGTGCCGATCCGAGTGGGAAAATTAAAAATTCCCCATGCATTATTGGATTATGGGGCGAGTATGAGTGTGCTACCAGGTGACTTATATGATATGTATGATTTTGGTCCGCTTCAAGATGCAGACACCATGGTGAGTTTGGCGGATGAAAGTTGGAGGCGTGCATGGGGAATAGTTAAGAATGTTATGATTCGGTTGGGAGAATTCGAATACCCGGTGGATTTTCTAGTCCTAGATTATTCCCCTACCAAATTGGCATCACAACAAAGGGTAATTTTAGGTCGACCATTTCTTTATACGACGAGTGCTCAAATCAGCTGTAGAGACGGGATCATTACTATGACCGAAGAGAACCGTAAGTTGTACTTTGATGTTCGATGTGACACCCCAGGAAAACCAGGAAACCAACGCAACTTAACTAGCTTTCTCAGTAACCACGGGCTAAATTTCGGGACGGAATTCTCTTAACAGGGGGAGAATGTGACAACCCTCAAATTACATGTAACCGTACAATCTATTAATAATGATTAAAGTGCTTGATGACTGTGCTGAATCACTTAACTGCTTTCTGATTACTGTGATATACTTACATGTGCTTGTTAACATACTAATAGTATACAGAAAAGTTACTAAATAATCCGGTATGTTTTCCTGAGTGTTGAAAATTAAAAACGTTACAAAAATATATATGTAGGACACTTTACGGATTAATTAAGCACTTTAACGGAACAACACCGAACCGAACAACCGGACATTACCCGAAACACCAAAATATTACCAGAAGCATTGTTCTTATTTTTCTGAGCTAGTTAGGGTCCCCGAACACCCTAACACACTATATAATTAATAGCACACATAAGACCTTAACTAAGACACTTGGTTTCTAACTAAACTTGTAACCATCCATTGAAACCCAACTAGACCTACCCCCCCCCCCCCCAACCGGTTATGAACATGAGGGGACACCCCATGATTTTATCTAGTTGTTTAAAGGATCTTGTTATGTACTTTAGAAACACTTAGACCAAGGGTTAATCAAGAGAAGGTATGTTATAAGTTTACCCTCAAGTTCATCATTTTCCTATTCTCTTTCACAACAACAACATCTCAAACTCTCTTCTCTCCTCTCTTGGCTTCGGCTGAACTCAAGTCCCACCACCATCACTATCATTCATTCACCTTCATCCATTCTACAAGCATACAAGGGTGTTATAGGTCATACAATGAAGCTTGGTGTTCTCGGAAGTGGAAGGACCTTCTCTATTCGCTATTAACCACCACATTTCTTCACTTGAACTTCCCTAGTCTTGAACTAGTGGTAAGAACTTAGATCCATTCATTTTTCATGTTATTAGAGTGGTTAATAGTTATTTGATGATGAGAATCCATGAACACTATAGAGTCATAAACAAAGTCTTGAATTTAAAGGAACATGATGATGAAATAAGATGAAAACATGATGTTAATATGAAGTTGTTTTGATTCTTGTTGATTATCTGATGATTTGCTTGTTAATATTGATGTTTGATGTTGTTGTGATCACTAAACATGTTAAAGGAATCAATCGAACATGCGTTAGAAGGTAGGGAACTAAAACAGAAAGCTGGTTGGTGTTTACAGCCAACTTCAGTTGGCTGTAACCAGACCGTAACTTAACGAAAAATGTATTTTCTGAAGTCTAGATTTATGTATTATGAAATAGGGTTCTAATGGCACTGGAATCATAATTTTTGGACTTCGTTTACTATTTTTAAAGTGTCGTTTTGTAACAGCAGCTAAAGCTGCATTTTTGCTGCTGAAAATATGCGTTCTGTTTTCAGTCATAACTTGAATTCTGTGTAGAGTTAGATCATGAAATTTGTACTGTAGATGACCACCGATGTATTTGTAATTCTCTCACTGGAATTTCGTAAATCGGACTCTTAAATAAATTATTCCGTGGACTGCAGTCAGAAAAAGATAAATCTAATTTCAGTCCTGAAAATGATTTATTAAAAAATATTGGTGATGAATTGGATCCCGAAATTTTTACACAATAATATTTGGATCGTTTAAGACATTCTGTAAAAATTTGGGAATTTTTGGAATAAGTTAACTATTTTATTAAAATGTCCGAAAACAGCCCGGTTTTGAATATTAAAGCTGAAATGACATAAGTTGTAAATTACGTGTCTAAATGTCAAGTATATTAGGTGAGGATGATCTAACATGTTATATGTCAATGAAAGTATTATTGTGCAATATCGTATGCTTGTTCTTGAGTAGCTATAGGTGGAATATTTATATGAGCATGAACTATTGAAGTGAATGCATGTTATGTGATAGATACGTGTAGGAACTTTGTGCTCTATTTGAAAACCACTAAATGACTAACTGGTAATCATATTAGGACGTGATTGACCGACCTTGACTGTTAGCTATATTTGAGAATCTAACCGAGCAAACCAAGGTGAGTTCACACACTTTCTAAGGCATGGGATTCCGGGTGGTTGGGAATGGGTTAATGAAATTAAAACGGGATCTACATATCCTCCTTAGGTAGGATATGTACGGCCATCCTCCATAGGTAGGATGCCAATAATAATTTTGCGTATTCTCCTTGGGTAGAATACGTACGTTCGTCCTCCTTGGGTAGGACAACAACCTTAAAACTTACTAGACAAAACTCTATCATTAAGTCCCTCATTATATATCGACTTAATCGCCGAGGCCGATGGCGAGCGGGTCATTAGTTAATAGCGCTATTAGGTTTAACAAACCTCACACCGTGTCGTTTGAACGGGCGTGTACTAATGGACTATGGCAAACTGTCAGTGATGATAGACACTGATGTAGGGCACACCTATTGTTCGTAGTAGTCGATATCATACCATCTAGTAGTTCACATGGGGAAGCCCCCACTGATTATGGAAATGGTTTGGGTAATGAAAGGTAACTGGTTAAACATACTTTCAACTACGGGGTAACCCCCATGGCATATAAGCCAACGAAAGTCAAACCACGTTTTTCAGAAACAACTTAAAACTGAACAACCAAACGTGAACTCACTCAACTTTGTTGTTGACTCGTTGTTACATGCCTTACAGGTCGCTAGATGCTTATGGAGCTTGCACGAGGAGGAGGTTGTTGTGGGATGCGGACTGTTATGTCCCATGCATATTAATTAAACTTTATAACCTTATGGAACTTATGTTTTGGGTTTTTAAAACTTATAAACTATGAACTTATGTTTTGAACTTACTTTTTATGCTTCCGCTGTTAACCTAAAGTCGGTTTACTTTCTTTTGGTTACCAATCATATTGTGGTTGGTTTTAATTACTTAATTGTGTTGTTCAATATGATTGGTGGCTCGATCCTGGTCATGTCACGCCTCCAAGCGGTGATACTCCGCATGGTGGATTTTGGGGATGTGACAGATTGGTATCAGAGCCATTGGTTATAGTGAACTTGGTTTTAAAAAAAGGGAAAAAGCTTTTTGATAAAACTAGACTATAACCTGTACAGTGCTCAACGATCCACAATGACGCTTCGCTCCACGTGCAAGACTCAACACTATAGATAATATGGTTTATGTTTGTATTGCCTGCCTGCTAGTTTAAGCAGCGTATTTGATCCTGATATGCTTAGTTAGTGTAACAACTATTGCTTAAAACCCTGTGTGTTTGCTCTCTTCTGTCACTCCACACTTACGCACTTTCGCGACACTTTTCTCACTTACGTTGCTTCATCGTGAAGATCATGAGCGGACGTGGAGGACGTATCAACCTCACTCAAGCCCAGTTGACGGCCTTGATCAATGAACGAGTTGCTGAGGCACTCGCAGCTGTCCCTGCAGGAGGTATAACCTGCCATATCAACCCATCTTAGGACGGTTAGATCCTACCTTCGCAAACCAACCCTCGTGCTTAACCTTATCTTTTATTCTCACGCAACAGGTCAACATGCTCAGCCTCCTGTGTGCACGTTCAAAACCTTCATGGATTGCCGACCCAGTACTTTCAGCGGCACGGAAGGAGCTGTAGGCCTTCTACACTGGTTCGAGAAGCTTGAGTCTGTCTTCGAGATGTGTGAATGCCCTGAAGATCGTAGGGTGAAATATGCTACTGGAACGCTTGAAGGTGATGCGTTAACCTGGTGGAAGGCACAGGTTCAATTGCTAGGGCTGGCGGTTGCTAATGCCACCCCATGGAATGGTTTCAAAGAACTGATCAAAGAAGAGTACTGCAGTCGGGACGACATCCACAAGCTAGAGGTGGAATTTTTCAATTTGAAGATGACGGGGTTTGAGATTGAGGCGTATACCAAGAGGTCAAACGAGCTGGCCATCTTGTGTCCCACTATGGTGGACCCTCCCATCAAACGTATTGAGCTGTATCTCAAAGGTCTTGTACCAGAGATTCAAAGTCACGTGACTTCAGCTAACCTGGGCACCATTCAGCAAATCATTAAGTTGGCCCATCGTCTCACCGATCAAGCAGTTGAACAAAACAAACTGCCCAAGCGTATTGGTGCTGCTACTACTGACGCTCCCACTGAAAACAAGCGAAAATGGGATGGGAATTCCAGTAAGGGTTCAACTTCAGTTCAGTCTCAGCAGCGAAAGACTGATGACCACCAGAGTCCTGGTCAGCAATCTTCCGGTAGTCAAGGATAGGGTGGATACCGAGGGAACCACCCCAAGTGCAACCGGTGCAACAAGCATCACAGTGGGCAGTGCAACAAGGGTCGTTGTCTAAGGTGTAACAAGTTTGGCCATGAAGCAAAGGATTGCAGGAGCACGCGATCGGCAAATCAGAATCGCCAACAACAACAACAAGCTCCACAGAACCACCAGCAGTAGCAGCAGCAGGGCAATAAAGGATGCTTTCAGTTTGGCGCTGAAGGCCACTTTATAAGGAACTCCCCTCAGCTGAACCAGAATCAGAATAACAACAACAACCAAGGAAACGGGAACAACAATGGAGGCAACAACAGGGGTAACAATAATGGCAACGGTGCTAGAGGACGTGTCTTCGTGCTGGGTCAGGGTGATGCAAGGAACGAAACGTTGTGATGGGTAAGTTTCTTCTGGACGACTTCTTTGTTACTGTTTTATTTGATTCTGGTGCCGGTACTAGTTATGTGTCCTTAAAAGTTAGCCAAATGCTTAAGTGCACTCCAACACTTCTGAACACCAAACACACGGTAGAACTAGCAAACGGTAAAAGTCTTGAAGCCACACACATAGTTAAGGGTTGTAACCTCGTCTTAGCTGGTCAGACCTTCACTATCGATCTTATCCCTATCATTCTGGGTAGTTTCGACGTTGTTATTGGGATGGATTGGTTATCTCAACACCAAGCGGAGATTATTTGCAAGGAGAAAATTGTCCGTATTCCTCGTTCTGGTAAGAACCTCTCATGATTCATGGCGACAAGAGTGGTGCTATCGTAGGCATTATCTCCTTCCTTAAGGCCCAGAAGTGTTTGCGAAAGGGCCACACTGCCATCTTAGCACTCGTTACTGACGCATTATTGGAAGAGAAGAGAATTGAAGACATTCTTATTGTGCGCGATTTTCCTGAGGTATTTCCTGAGGAATTACCTGGTCTTCCGCCTCATCGACAAGTCGAGTTTCAAATCGAGCTAGCTCCTGGAGCAGCACCAATAGCTCGTGCACCTTATCGTCTAGCTCCATCGGAACTTGAAGAACTGTCTACGCAACTACAAGAACTCTTGGAAAAGGGTTTCATACGTCCTAGCTCTTCACCCTGGGGAGCTCCAGTCTTGTTTGTGAAGAAGAAAGACGGTACCTTTAGAATGTGTATTGACTATCGCGAACTTAACAAGGTGACCGTGAAGAATCGTTATCCTCTTCCACGCATTGACGACTTGTTCGACCAGTTGCAAGGGTCGAGTTATTACTCAAGATTGATTTGAGATCAGGTTACCATCAACTGAGAGTCCGAGATGAGGACATCTCCAAAACAGCATTCAGAACTCGCTACGGCCATTACGAGTTTCTAGTTATGCCTTTCGGATTAACGAATGCACCTGCGGTCTTCATGGTTCTCTTGAACCGAGTGTGCAAGCCTTACCTGGATAAGTCTGTCATAGTGTTCATCGACGACATCCTGATCTATTCTAAGAGTCAGGAGGAACACGAGCAACATCTGAGGCTTATTCTGGAACTTCTTCGAAAAGAGCAGTTGTATGTCAAGTTTTCGAAATGTGACTTCTGGCTTCGCGAAGTCCACTTTCTAGGCCATGTGGTAAACAAGGATGGAATTCATGTGGATCCATCTAAGGTTGAATCGATCAAGAACTGGCCTGCACCCCGCACACCAACAGAAATCCGCCAATTCTTGGGTTTGGCAGGATATTACAGAAGGTTTATAAAGGATTTCTCCAAGATTGCGCAACCTCTCACTTCACTGACTCAGAAGGGTGTCACCTATCGCTGGGGTGATGCACAGGAATCTGCGTTTCAGCACTTGAAAGATAGACTTTGTTGCGCGCCCATCCTCTCATTGCCTGAAGGCACCGAAGATTTTGTGGTTTATTGCGACGCTTCCATCCAAGGACTTGGTTGCGTGTTGATGCAACGTGACAAGGTCATTGCCTACGCATCACGCCAACTTAAAGTTCACGAAAGGAACTACACTACGCACGACTTGGAATTGGGAGCAGTTGTTTTTGCGCTAAAGATATGGAGACATTACCTGTACGGTACTAAGTGCACCATTTACACCGATCACAGGAGTCTCGAGCATATCTTCAAGAAAAAGGAGTTAAACATGCATCAACGCCGATGGGTTGAGCTCTTGAACGATTATGAATGCGCTATCAAATACCATCCGGGCAAGGCCAATGTTGTGGCCGACGCCCTCAGTCGAAAGGATACTATACCTAAGCGTGTACGTGCTTTACAGCTTACCATCCAATCTAACCTTCCCGCTCAGATTCGCGATGCTCAGGTCGAAGCATTGAAAGCAGAGAACATTAGGGCTGAATCCTTATGAGAATCGAGGCAGCGGCTAGAACAAAAGGAAAACGGCGCCTACTATGTTAACGGACGCATCTGGGTTCCACTGTATGGAGACCTACGCGAGCTTGTGATGGATGAAGCACATAAGTCTTGTTATTCAGTACATCCTGGTTCGGATAAAATGTACCACGACCTCAAGACTACGTATTGGTGGCCCGGCATGAAAGCTCACATAGCAACCTACGTCAGTAAATGCTTGACTTGTTGTTGGATCTGAGTTTGGTTTTGATTGTATTTTCGTTTGAATTAAGATGAAGATGGATGAGTTGTGCAGCGGAATTAAGATGGAAACAAACTTTTCATTCAATCAAACGAGAGTGCTGCTTTGATCAAACATTTTTCACAAAGAACCGAAAGATTGAATTTATTTCAATTACGATTACAATGCTTATGTTGAAAACAAACTCCACCTCAGCCAGAGCTCAGTGTTTGTTCATGCAGAGAAGACGATTTTGCAAAGAGCTAATAGAACAGTACAGAGCACTGTTCTATTTATAGGCACTAGCAAACCACTGAGCATCTTATGCTGACGTCACCATGAAAGTGACATCTAACCTCCTAACAAACTCTAACCTCTGATCAATACAAACACTGCTATGCTAACTACTGCTATTACATTATATTACATAAAGACATAATAAACTACTGCTGCATCCTTCCACTGATGTGAACCCAGCAGTACTTGTCCGGACCAGCAGAGCTTGACTCAAGGCAGTAGATAGACCAGCAGAGCTTTAGTCTTTCATCAGGTCTTTACTTGAACAGCAGTTTGACGGTCAGCAGCTTGTATGATCAGTAAATAGGAGGTCAGCAGATGTTGAAACCACTTTCAAGGGGAGAGACTTGTATATAACATCTGCTTATTCTGGATCCACTGCTCTGACCCAATTTTGGCTTTAATTATCTGTTCCTCTGGTAGGGTTCAATCCCAACAATCTCCCCCTGGAACAGATAATGCCAAAACTCTTCATTATTGTGGAACTTTATTGCCTCATCAACAGTTCCCTTATCTGACCTTTAAGTTGTAGCTCAAAGTCTAGGGCATCTGTGTCATCTTCATCCCTACCAAGTGGAAGATCAAGGAGATCCTGCATATCTTCAAGACTCAGGCCAAGAGCTTGTTCCCTTGATATTTTCTTCACTTCTCCACCAGACCTGAACATAGTCAATACATGGGTCTGTTTGTCAGTTTCCCACTTTAGTACTTTTGAGCCTGGTGGGTTTCTTGGGAGATTTTTATTTGTAGAGGTATTTGGTGATATTGGCCTATTTAGAACTGTCTGAGCAGTACTTGCAGGTTGTTCCAATTCAGGATCTTCTTTCATCATTAATCTAATGCCCTCTTTTACAATGACATTTCCTGCATTTAGATCTTGAACTGTTTCAGCACCTAACTGGTTTTGGCTCCTTCTTTTGTAGATGGCAGCACCAGCTGGAGCAGTGGTTCTTTTAACTTGCAGCTTTGGTGGTCCTTTTGAAACCTCTGCTTTGGAGTAGTCAGGCCTTTTTGGAACTGTTGGATCTTTCTTTCTAAGTTCCTCCAACTTTTTGTAGGTAGCCCAGACCCTATCTTCTCCCCACTTTGTCACAGAATTCTTTGACCCATAATCAGCTGCTATCAGCTCCTCTTTCATTCTCTTCAACTCTAAGGCCTTATCAGCTTCAAACTGTTTGAATTTTTCAGGAGGAGTCTGCTTGACCTTATTTTTGATCATTTCTTGAATCCTGGCTACCTCTTTTTCAAGCTCAGGAATGGTCCAGTTTTTGTACATGTGTTTCTCCCCCTTGTATTTCTTGTAGGTCATGATGTTCTCAATGTAGTCTTTTCTCAAGGACTCATCTGCCCTTTCTGAGATTTGCTGACATACATTTTTGGCAAATTGCTCCATAGCTCTGACCTGTGTAAGTAGAAACTGATAGTTTTGCTGAAATTCTCTATCAGATTTCCCTTGTTTATTTTTGATTGAGATATCCTCTGCTTGCTTGGCCTTGAGTTTCAAATATTCTTCAATATTGTTAGGCCTGGGATATCCTTCAACTGATGGCAAACTCCTTTTAGCTGCGTCATCCTCATAGTAGAAGGATTTGATTTCTTCCCTAACTGCAATGAGTTCTAGAGGAAATGAGACACCAGCAGGAGGTAATGGCTTTAGTATTTGAGCTGAAGAGAAAGGTATGGGTTTTGGAATTGTGACAAGTGACATAGATTTTGAAGATGTTGGTGGTGGTGGAGTGTCATCATCTTTCAGGATTAGCCTTCTCCTTTTTGTTTGAGGAGGGACTGATGATGCTTTGGGTGGAACAGTGGTGGAAGTTTGAGTGGCAGTGGTTTGTGGTTGACAAATAGCTGTTGAAACAACTGGTACTTCAACCACTGTTGTCATTACAGCAGATGTTGTAACATCTGTTGTCTTCTGCTTTTTGGCAGGAGAAGATGGTGGTGAGGTTGTTTTTTGGTGGTGGTGGTAAGACAGTGGTTGTGTTGTGTGTTGAAGTGGTGTGTGTTGGAGTGATAACAGATGTTGAAACCTCTGAAGTACCAGCAGTAGTTGATACAACAGGAGTTACAACAGCTGTTTGGATGGAGGTTTGATGTTGGTGGCTTTTGGATGATGGCTTTGGAGTATGCTTTGGAATTCTGGATGGTGTGGACTTGGGTTTCTTCACTTTTCTAGTGATATTTCTTTTTAGCTCAGGATTTTGAACATCCTTTAGCCCAGAACAACCCTGCTCATACAGTTCCATGTAAGCTCTTTTCTCCTCATTCCATCTTGAAATATCCTTTGCCGCTCTATCCCTTTTTACACTTGCTACTCCTTCATCAAGTGCTTCTTGGGTAACATCAACCTTTTTGCTACCATCTGGCAAAGGAATATTTCTGGTCATAGCATCTTTTTCTGGTTCAATGTAAAGACCATCATCTATCCCCTTCCTTATCCACTCCTGAATTTTCTCCCCTTTTTTGGCATTATCTGGGGGGAGTTTATCAATAAAAAGAACTGTTGGAGGAGCAGTGCCAGTGGCTTTCAATAAATAGGCCTTGAGTGCCTTGATGTCTGCCTGTGTATTCTTGAACCTAGACTCCATAATGTTTCTCAGCTTTTGTACATGTATTTCATGTTGCTGATCAGCCATTTGCTTTTGTTGCTGGAGAAAAGGTTGAAATAGATTCCAGAGCTCATTTGTAGCAGGTGCTTGTGGTGGAGCAGGTGCGTGAGGTGGAACAACAGTGGATTGCATCTTTTGTACCTTCAACAACTGTTGCAGCATTTCTTTGATATCTGCAACTGAAGTATCCAGTTTATCAACACGTTTCGTCAATTCCAAATATTTTAAACCATCACCCAATTTAATGGGATCATCTGATTTCCCACTAGCAGTGGTTTTATCAGTGGTTGAGGTAGGGAGTGTACTCCAAACATTAACCACTGATGCCCCTTTTTCTTGGTACTGGGGTCTTCTTCCTTCAACACTTGACACTTGACAATCTTTTGATGTTGTCAAAAAGAATTCACTGGTAGATGTCAGAGGTGCAATGGAAGGAATTGCCTCCAAGGAAGTCTTATTAATGTAACCACTGTCCAAATGTAAACCAGTGGGTTTAACAGTTGTAGTGGCTGCTTCACTTGGAATACCACCAAGAGTTACTTGTAACTCAAGGGGTGTAACCTCCTCAGGTTGTGTTGGTGGGTTAGCAAAGATTGATACATCAGACCCAGTCATTTGTTGAGGCATGTTCTCATTGATAGGTGATTGAGAAGGACTGGTTA
The DNA here is from genome assembly GCA_030545235.1 of Helianthus tuberosus. NCBI lineage: Eukaryota > Viridiplantae > Streptophyta > Magnoliopsida > Asterales > Asteraceae > Helianthus > Helianthus tuberosus. The sequence goes on along the minus strand of JARYGA010060492.1, from coordinate 32,184 downwards.
GTGCCTGGTTCAAATCAATTGCATCCAACAGAAGTTTAGTTGGTGGGGGAATTGTGGATGTCATGTTTGGTGTAGAAAGAGAATTTGCCCCGAGCATTGGGTTGTGGATGATGGAAGCGAGTGATTCCAGAGCATCATAATGTGGAGTCCCTATGTATACAACCTGTTCTTTTTGAGAAGAAGTAGGAGGAGTTTCGGTTATGGGTTGAGATATTTGTACCATCTGCTGTGAGGAAGTAGCAGCAGTGGTTTCTTGTGACTTTTGTTGTGTCATGTGACACCTGGGTCACTGCGACCATCAAACAATATTGTATTTCATACTTAGGATTTGTAAAAATATGTGTATCTTTTGCACATATCAATTCTTGTTCGATTTCAAGCTCCAAATCGCTTTCTGGAAGGTTATACGCGCACTGATGCGTAAATATAACCAGTTTAATGCAACGAACACTCCGGAATAGTGAAATAGGCTTAACATACCTTAAATAACCTTTACATAACTTAGAAATAAGTTTTGAAGGCTTTGGTATGGCAAAATCAAGTTAAATCGCTTACAGGGACTAAAGTTGACAAACTGCGAAAGTATGCCAATTTGAACTGTAACAGACATTCCGGAACATGGCCATAAGTTAAACATACCATAAATATCCTTTACATAGCTTAGAAATAAGCTTTGAGGGGTTCGGTGTGCTAAAATAAACTTTTGGGTCATTCAGGGACTAAAAGCGTCAAAAAGTGCACAAGTTTGCACTTTCGCGCATAACTTACGTTCTGAATACATCCGGACATCCAAAAATTTATGTAAGCACTAAAATATTTTATTTTAGTGTTTGGCATGAGAAAAATCCATTCGTCGCGTCATTTGGATCGTTTTTCGCGCTTATGCGCATTCCGTCGTAATTAAGCGAACATCGCGATCGTACGACCAAACGAACCAACATCCGGCATATTTTTTAGCATGTTTCATGTCCACAATGTTTAGACATCATGTTAGGGCCTTAAAGTTGGCTAAACGGGCCTTAAACATGTCGAAAATGTCTTAAACACATAACAGGGACTGAAACTGCAACTTTTGAAACCTGTTTCTGATCTGTGCAGCCAGGCGGGCCGCGTAAGATTCTGTTGTCACTTACGCGGGCCACGAGGCCCCTTCTGACCAGATTAAATGTTTCTAATAGCTGTTTAGCACTCCAACCTCAATTCCAAGTGTTGTTTCCTGCTTATGGGGGGCCAATATGTTGCACATGAGCTTACCAACAAGTGTAGGGGTGAGATTATATCACGGTTTTCAAGAAACGATCTTAACGGTTTGAGAAATCCTATAAATACCCAACCCCTTTCCTTCCAAAAACCCACAAATCTGATCTAAAAAACTCTAAGTTGAAGCCATTGCTTCATACCTGAGTTATTTGGATCAAGATTAGCTTTCGGGGACCCGTTGTAAGTATTCCTTCGTTCTTTTATTGCTTTTCGAGTCCGAAAGTCAAACTTTGTTTGACTTTCTGCATTGACCAGTTTATGGTCAATGCGAAGTTCGTTTGAACTTCATAACGTGAGCGTAATCACGATGATTATAGTCCCTAGTGACTATACCTATTGATTACCACGTATCTAGCTCAGTGACGAGTCGTAGTTTCGGCCAAAATGCGTATTCTTGTGTGTTTTGTAACCAAACTACTCTTAGGTATCAAAACCATTTGTTTTGATACCAAACTTGTTTTCTAACTTAGCTAAGCATGTTCAAACATGCTTAGCTCGTCACTTCTAGTTTAGTGCTTATATAAGGTCGTAAGGTAAGCGATCTAAACAATCGCTTATACCTTCGAACCCGACCCGTTTGGTCGATCATTAGGATCCGACCAAACACTTTAGGTGACCATAGTATATAGGGAATAACCTTCCGAGGTTATACCTTATGGTCGCTTCGTTTAAGTAGTTGTATGATAGGTAGTTTATATGCGTTAGGTAAATCACCAAAATGCCCTTTTTACGCCAAAATTTATTTTAAGCATATGTAACATAACTTTTGGTATCTAAACTGATTTAGCAACAATATTAGACATGTTAAGGCATATTTTACTTGTCATAGGACTAGTTAGGCGGTCTGAACGCGTTTTGCGCGAATGACGCGTTAAAGTAGCATAAGCTACCTAAACGGGTCGTAATGGGTCAGAAGCACTTAGGATAGGTTCCGTTTTAGTATGTAGGCTTTGTTAAACCATATTACATAAGTTCCCATACTCATTTGGTTTACGAGCCCTCACTCTATCCAATCCTCCGATATAGGTCCGGTTATTAACGTAGATACCTATATTAGGTGCCGTTTGAATCCGTGATCTTCTAGCTTTGCTTGGTGGATATCTAAAGTCTATTGAGCAATCTCAAGTGAGTACATAGACCCCTCTTTTACTGTTTTCCAAACTGTTTTGGGGTGAAACACATGTGCCTACTTGTTACTTTCGTGCTTTCCTGTTTTCACATCATATACTTGCTATGTTCATTAGTACACTTATAGTACATGATTTCAATACATGCTATGTATGCCCATTGTGTGCCTACTTAGTACATTGTTTTACATTACATTTCATGCTATGTATGCCCATTGTGTGCCTACTTAGTACATTGTTTTACATTACATTTCATGCTATGTATGTCCATTGTGTGCATACTTCGTACATTGTTTTACATTACATCTTGTTGCATATGCTCATCCAGCATATGAACACATTATATTACATTTTGAACCGTTGTAACCATTTGATTATATGAACCGTTTATAACTGTTGAACCGTGAGAACCATAATTGACCATACATAAACATTTCTACAATTGTTAAACATTACATCTTGGTGGTTTGGTTTGAGTAAGTGATTTAAGTAACGAGGCGTGTGTAATATGATACAAGCATGGTGGATACGCCGCTGGTACTTCCTATATATAAGTGTTTGTATGGTATTACATATCGTAGCGTTATCTGAATCATTTCAATTTGAGACATATAACATTTTATACAAATAACATACTTTTCACAAGACATTGATTTACAAACAACTTATCTTATACAAACTCATTTTACATGGTTATTCATTTAACCATACATTATTCTCTTATTTATACATATCATCTGAACTTATTGTTTTTCAAACGATTTACAAAACAAATCAATTTACAAGGTTCATGACTAAACTTTATTAAACATTTTCTTAAACTTACAAGTCATGAATCCCATTTTCACAAAACCTATTTATCTCACAGGCATTTTTATGCCGACGTACCTATTTTCACATGTGTTTTCAAGAGTTGATGCATAGGACTTATCAAGACATACTTAGGTGGACCTGTGCCTTAGTGACTTAAAACGAGACAAGAACTAGTTAATTTATGTTATGTACTCTTTGTTTCTTGTTTAAAACAATGTAAACTCTCATGTTTGATTAATAAAACGAAACTTCAATTGCCATGGATTTGAAACAATTAATTCTGTTACAACACTCCCCGATGTTTCCGCCACGTTTCGTTGTCTCACGTGGTCGGGGTGTGACATGTCACAGGCAGTTGCTCTAGTATCTCATCCTCCAGAGTTGCCTTTTTGATAGGTTTGGGGGGTTTTTGAGTTTTCCTTTTCTGTGGTTTTTTGGTGATTTTAGGTGTGGGTTTCAAAGCAGTGGTGTTGCTACTTTGATCACCTTGAGAAGTGGGCTCAGCAGCAGATACCTGAGGAGCAGTGGTAGCTGCTAAATTCTGCTCAGGCACCTCTGCTTGTGTTTTACAAGGTGTTGACATTCTTGTAAAAGTTTCAGCAGTTAAGCTGTGCATTTTTAAAGAGTCACCTTGGTTTATTGCAGCAATATCATCCTTACTGAATTTCTTTTCAAAATAATAGCTTAAAAACCTGGGAAACAGTAAGAATGATTTTGTTTCAACATTTTTAACCAGATCACTAATAATTTCCTGGGAATAATTAAAATTTTCTTCTTGAAGAATAGCATATCCCAGATTTTGAATTTTTAATGGTATTTCATTAAAAGCAGTGGTTTTATTTGAAACACACATTAGAAGGGTATGAAATAAAAACCTTGTTGCAGAAGGGAAGTAACCTTTTTGTAAGGTGTCCTTTTTCACCTCTGCATTATACCCTCTTTCCAGAAAGTCATTTTTTAACTCGTTTTTGGGAAAAGTAATTTTACCTTCCTGATCGTCGAGTTGAAAGACCTCTGAGATGGATTGTGGTGTGATTTTGACATCTTTACCCTTTAGAGAAGAGTTAATGGCTATTACAGTGTCTCCTTGTTTTTCAAGGGTTGCATTCTTCCAAAACTCTCTTTGGGTTGTCAAGTAAATTGGTGCATCCGCTGTTAACAAAGTTTTGTACTTTGATGCGGAGATGGTATCAATGATGGAGTTGAAGATAGTTGTGGTGCTGGGTTTTGTGAGAAGACCCAGAAGATTGTGAGATGGTTTGTGTGGAATTTCGGTGAGTTTGGCCTTTTGAGAGACCTTTTTTTGAAGATGATTTGGAAGTGGGTTTTGCAGATGACTTCGATTTTGTCATTTTGAAGATGATGATCGAAGAAGACTGTGAAGGAATTTGAAGAAAAACTGCTTTGAGAAGAGAATTTTTGAGAATTCAATTCGACAGTAAAACCCTGTTTTTGGTGTGAAGTGGGGGGTTTTATGGGGAAAAAGTGAATGCTGACATGGCAGCGGTTACAAAAGGTCTGACCACTATGTACTGTCCACATGCCAACCCCTGGTGAAATGAAGGACAGTACTTTTATGAAAGATACTGATGAAGGCAGTGGTTACAACGGTAAAATGGAAGCAGTGGATGATTTTCACTATCAGTGGATAGCATATCAGTGGATAAGACACTGCTTTTGAACAACAGAGTTTATCAAGGAAATGAGAGAACAGAGGATGGCTTTCAGCAGTGGACAGTCTTTGAAGTATAGCAGACTTTTGAACAAGCAGTGGTTATGGCAGACTTTTAAGGATTTTAATGAAAACTTCATTTTTAGCTATTTTTAAGGATGGATTTTTGATTTTCTGAAAACATTTTAATGCTTTTATTCATAGAAAAACAAGATGTTGCTTGTTATTCCATGTTTAGCATGCCAATCCTAGAGACCAGACTTTCAAAAGTGGCAGTATCTAATGCTTTTGTGAGCACATCTGCCAGCTGGTCTTTAGTTGGAACATGATGCAGAGAAATCAAACCTTTTTCATAGCAATCCCTCACGAAGTGATGTCTGATGTCGATGTGTTTGGTGGTTGAATGGGAAACTGGATTTTTGATGATATTTTCTGCTGCCTGGCTATCCAACATGAGTGGTGTCTTTAAGGCAGCGATACCAAAATCCAACAACTGATTTTGAAGCCACAGGAGTTGGGCTGTACAGCTTGCAGCAGCAATGTATTCAGCTTCAGCAGTGGATGTCGAAACAGCTGCTTGCTTTTTGCTTTGCCAAGAGACTAAGCAATCACCTAGAAACTGGCACCCTCCTGAAGTGGACTTCCTTGTGGTGTGACATCCAGCAAAGTCACTGTCTGAAAAACCTGAAAGCTTGATATTCCCATTAGCTGGATACCAGATACCAAGTGTGGGAGCACCTTTTATGTATCCGAAGATCCTTTTTTACAGCAATGAGATTTGATTTTCTGGGAGCTGATTGACTTCTTGCACAGACACATGTTGCAAACATGATGTCTGGTCTAGATGCAGTTAGGTACAATAAAGACCCAATCATGCTTCTATAAAGTGTTTGGTCAATCAGCTCATCCTTTTCATCAGACATGACTAGCTTATTTGTTGCCATGGGTGTGCTGCATGGTTTACAATCATTCATATCAAATTTGTTTAAAAGTTCTTTTGCATATTTGCTTTGGTGAATGAAAGTACCATTTTGCATTTGCTGAACTTGGAGACCAAGAAAGCATTGCAGCTCACCCATTGCACTCATTTCAAACTCAGCTGTCATGAGTTCCCTAAACTCTTCACACATTTTGTTACATGTGCTTCCAAAAATAATGTCATCCACATAAATTTGGACAATCATTAAATCCTTCCCTCTCCATTTTAGAAACAATGTTTTATCAATGGTACCTCTTTTGAAACCATTTGAGAGTAGGAAGTTGGAAAGAGTTTCATACCAGGCTCTAGGTGCTTGTTTCAGGCCATACAAGGCTTTGTTTAGCCTGTAGACATGATCTAGATAAAATGGATCCTCAAAACCTGGAGGTTGACATACATACACCTCTTCTTGAATTGTACCATAGAGGAAAGCACTTTTTATATCCATTTGGAACACCTTCATGTTGTGGTTGACAGCAAAGGCCAGGAACAGTCTTATAGCTTCCAATCTTGCTACAGGGGAAAATGTTTCATCATAATCAATCCCCTCTTCCTGTCTGTAACCTTGAACCACAAGTCTGGCTTTATTCTTGACAACAATGCCCCTTTCATCAGTTTTGTTTTTGAAGACCCACTTTGTGCCGATGGGACTAACCTCTTCTGGCAGTGGTACAAGCTCCCATACTTGTTGTCTTTTAAACTGTTGGAGCTCCTCTTGCATGGCTTCTACCCAGCTGTTGTCTTTCAGTGCCTCTTGGTACTTGACTGGCTGATGGAGTGATAGAAAACCAGTAAAAAGACAAATGTTTTGGGTTTGACTTCTAGTGAGCACCCCTTCATTGATGTTGCCAATGATTTGATCAGGTGGATGGGATCTCAAGAAGATTAAATCCCCTTGGTATGGAATGATGGCATTTGTTGGTGAAGCCTGTAAATATGTATCATCTGAGCTAACCACTGCTGGTGACTTTGATGACCCAGCAGTGGCTTCAAAAGGTGGTGGAATATGAGGTAATGGTGAGGACACATGCTGACTTTTATCCACTGTTTGGGGACTTTTGTCAGCAGTGTTTGTTGATGTGGAAGCAGTGGTTGATGGGCTACTTTGGTCAACAACTGTTGAGGTAGCAGTGGTTGAGCTTTGACAACTGTTTTGAACATCTGCTGCTCTACCCAATGAGACAGACTTTTTTTGAGGAATGATGATCTCATATCCATAGTCTGGTGATGAATCCTCTGATGGACCTGCACTGTTAGTCTTGACAGCAGTATTTTCAAAAGTGAATTTATCAAGATTAAACAGATCTGCAGGATTTGCTGGGATTTTCATTGATGAAAGTTCATTGAACTTTACATTCAAGGTCTCCTCCACTGCCTTGGTCCGTGTATTAAACACTTTGTAGGCCTTGGCAGTGGTTGAGCATCCCAGATGATAACCACAATCAATTTTGGCTGCAAATTTTGAAATGAAATCTTTTAAGTTCAAAATAAAGCATGGGCAGCCAAACACTTTGAAATATGAGATCAGTGGTTTGATTTTATACAGAATTTCATAAGCAGTCTTTTTGTGCCTGGGGTTTATTAAAACTCTGTTCTGGACATAGCAAGCAGTGTTTACTGCCTCTGCCCAAAAAGATAATGGCAAACCTGAATCAGCAAGCATGGTTCTGGCAGCCTCAATCAAAGTTCTGTTCTTTCTTTCAACTACACCATTTTGCTCTGGTGTTCTAGGGATGATGTACTGCCTTACAATCCCTTTCTTCACACAGAAGGCATCCAACTCCTTATTTTTGAATTCTGTGCCATTGTCACTCCTGAAGACTTTTACAGGAAGGTCAAATTGCTTTTCAACATGTGTCACAAAGTCTTGCAAAATGCCTGCAGTCTCATCTTTTGAGTGTAAAAAGAAAGTCCATGTAAACCTAGAGAAGTCATCAACAATAACCAAACAATATCTTTTCTTCTTGAGACTCATGACTTGAATTGGGCCAAACAAATCCATGTACAGCATTTGCAAGCACTAGGTTGTTTTGGACTCTTCAATGGACTTAAAAGAGCTTTTATGTTGTTTTCCTTTTAAACAGGAAACACAATGCTCAGGACATGAAAACAATTTTTGTGGTAGGCCTCTTACCAAACCATTTTTTGAAATTTCAGTGATTATCTTAAGATTTGTGTGCCCCAGTCTTCTGTGCCAGAGTTCTGTCTCTTTGTTAGAGGCAGCAGAGAACAGACAGGCATCAGCTCTGGGACACTCTTTTGACATATCAACAACATAAACATTGCCACTTCTTTGAGCAACAAGTTTTGTTTGACCAGTTTTGATTATTGCTTCAATCTTTTTGACCATTTCTGGTCCAACAATCCTACAACACTCCTTTGTGAAGAATGACCCATACCCCTTGTCACTAATTTGTGTAACACTCAGGAGGTTGAATTTCAGACTGTCTATCAGATTGACATTTTCAAATTTTACATTGCCAGACTGTACTGTACCAGACCCCAGAACTTTCCCTTTACTGTTATTCCCAAAGGATATATCACCCCCTCCATGAATTTTGAAATCTTTGAGTAGGGCTTTACATCCAGTTATGTGCCTGGAGCCTCCACTATCAACATACCAAAGGCTATCTAAGCAGGCAGAAGCTCCCTGCACATGAAGTAAAAGGATTAGTTCATTAGGGTTTCCAAAGCCAATAAGGCTTTGGATGGGGTCTCAACAGTGTCTGGGATAGATGCACATTGATGGACAGTGGTTAGGTCAGGGGTTTGGACAGTTTTAGGACTGTTTCTTGCTAACCACTGTTGGGGGTCTTGACCAATCACCTGTTGATAACCAAAAGAATGCCTATTCACTTTAGGTTTAGAGGGCCTTTTGTAGGTCTCATAAACGTGTGGAATCCTTTGGTAAGATGGTTGTGGTTGTCCCTTACCTCTTCTGAACTGGTTGGCAAGGGGTGCATCAGTAACCTGAATATCTCTTTTGACAGATGTTTGGTTCAGCTGTTTTGTGACAGCTGTTTGAACTGGCACAAACGGTGGTTGGTTTTTGGTGAATTTGACAGATGATGTTGATGGACTCAAGGATGTTTTAGCAGTGTATTCATTCTTTTTCACATCAAAGTTTTTGAGATACACACATGCTTGAGTTTTGTGGTTTGATTTACCACAGATAATGCAGCTTTCAGTAGGAACAATGACACTTGTTTTGTTTAGATCGTATGCTTTTAAATGAAAACAGTCTTTTGTTAGACGATTTCTTTTCTCACAAAATTCACAAAACAAGTTATTGACCTTTTCTCTCTTCTTTCTCTTCTCAGACTCCTTTGCAACAGAGTTTTTAACCTCTGTTGGGATGTCCTTAAGAGGAATGACTTTTGCTTTTGGAGCTTTAACACCGTCAGTGGTTGTAAAGTCCATGGGCTTGAAATTTTCAAGAATGTCACACTCATCAGACCATGTGGGTTTAAACTGGTATTTCTCAATCTCCTCAAAAGTAGAGGATCCCATTGGTCTGTCAAGTGTGATTTTGTTACCAAGTTTATCAGTGATTTTCACTTCTTGGCCATTCTTGTTTGTGGGGATGAACTCAGTGGTTACATTAGTGGTTTGAACAGATTTTTCAAAAGCAATGTTTTCATCATCATGTTTTCTATAACCAACACCATATTTCACATTGCTTTTAATCTGTTTTTCAAGCATAACCTCATACCCTTTGCATGATTCCACCCATTTTTCACAGGTGATCTGGGTGGACTCCAACTCCTTTTTGCAAACCTGGTATTTTTCTACCATAGTTTGGAGTTGGGTTTTGGTTATGCTCTGCTCTTCTTTCAGACTGCTGATCTCTTTTTCCTTTTCAGTCAATTTGTTTTCAAGTTCTTTTAAAGATCTTTCAAATTTAACTTCATCAGTTAAGATTTTATCCCGAAGGTTTTCATTTACCTCTTTGATGTTAGCAAAAGCAATAATGCAATTATCAGAACACAGTTTTTCAAGAACTTGAGGAGATACCTTGGCAACAGCCATCATTGCACAATCACATTGATGATTTTCTTCATCATCAGCTCTTACTTCTTTCTCACCTGCTTTCTTCTCTTCCTCTTCTTCTTTATCCTCTTCGGACCATGGATCTGTCAGTGGTTCAATCAGGGTTCCTGAACTTTCTCCCAGCAGTAGTTCATGTCACACCCCGACCACGTAGAACATACAAAACGTGGCGGAAACGTCGGGGAGTGTTGTAACAGAATTAATTGTTTCAAATCCATGGCAATTAAAGTTTCGTTTTATTAATCAAACAAGAGAGTTACATTGTTTTAAACAAGAAACAAAGAGTATATAACAAAAATTAACAAGTTCTTGTCTCGTTTTAAGTCACTAAGGCACAGGTCCGCCTAAGTATGTCTTGATAAGTCCTACGCATCATCTCCTGAAAACACATGTGAAAATAGGTACGTCAGCATAAAAATGCCTGTGAGATACATAGGTTTTGTGAAAACAGAATTCATGACTTATGTTTGAGAAAATGTTTAGTCATGAACCTTGTAATTTGCTTTGTTTTGTAAATCGTTTGAAAAACAATAAGATCAGATGATATGTATAGATAAATGTAAGGTTAAATGAATAACCAAGTAAAATGAGTTTGTATAAGATAAGTTGTTTGTAAAACAATGTCTTGTGAAAAGTATGTTATCTGTATAAAATGCTATATGTCTCAAATTGAAATGATTCAAATAACGCTACGATATGTAATACCATACAAACACTTATATATAGGAAGTACCAGCGGCGTATCCACCATGCTTGTATCATATTACACACGCCTCGTTACTTAAATCACTTACTCAAACCAAACCATCAAGATGTAATGTTTAACAATTGTAGAAATGTTTATGTATAGTCCAATGTCTATTGTCAAATGTAAATCATGTCAACATATACAAAAGGTTCACGCGGTTTAACAGTTACAAACAGTTCATGTAATCAAACGGTTACGACGGTTCACATAGTCAAATGGTTACAACGGTTCAAAATGTAATATAATGTGTTCATATGCTGGATGAGCGTATGCAACAGAAATGCAATGTAGAACAATGTACTAAGTATGCACAAAATGGACATACATAGCATGAAATGTAATGTAAAACAATGTACTAAGTATGCACACAATGGGCGTACATAGCATGAAATGTATTGTAAAGTGATGTACTAAGTATGATAAGTTAACATACAAAGCAGAAAAGTCATGTAAATCAATGTTCTAGCATGCTATCAGTCAACATACATAGCAGAAATGTAATGTAAATCATGTACTAATAGTGTACTAATGAACATAACAAGTATATGATGTGAAAACAGGAAAGCACGAAAGTAACAAGTAGGCACATGTGTTTCACCCCAAAACGTTTGGAAAACAGTAAAAGAGGGGTCTATGTACTCACTTGAGATTGCTCAGAAGTCCTAAGATAACCACCAAGCAATGCTAGAGATCACGGAATCAAACGACACCTAATATAGGTAACTATGTTAATAATCCGGACCTATATCGGAAGATCGGATAGAATGAGGGCTCGTAAACCAAATGAGTATTGGAACTCATGTAGTATGGTTTAACAAGGCCTACATACTAAATGAAACCTAACCTAAGTGCTTACGACCCATTACGACCCGTTTAGGAAGCTTATGCTACTTTAACGCGTCGTTCGCGTAAAACGCGTTTGGACCGCCTAACTAGTCCTATGACAAGTAACATATGCATTAACATGTCTAATATTGTTGTTAAATCAGTTTAGATGTCAAAAGTTATGTTATATATGTTTAAAATGAATTTTGGCATCAAAGGGGTATTTTGGTAATTTACCTAAGGCATATAAACTACCTATCATACAACTACTTAAACGAAGCGACCATAAGGTATAACCTCGGAAGGTTATTCCCTATATACTATGGTCACCTAATGTATTTGGTCGGATCCTAAAGATCGACCAAACGGGTCGGGTTCGAAGGTATAAGCGATTTATTAGATCGCTTACCCTTACGACCCTAGACAACGTGGTAATCAGTAGGCATAGTCACAAAGGACTATAACCATCGTGATTACAATCATGTTGCGAAGTTCAAATGAACTTCGCATTGACCATAAACTGGTCAACACATAAATTCAAACAAAGTTTGACTTTCGGACTCGAAAAACAATAAAAGAACGAAGGAACACTTACAAAGGGTCCCCGAATGCTAATCTAGATCAAAATAGCTCAGGTATGAAACAAAGGTTTCAACTTAGAGCACATTAGATCAGATTCTTGTGAGGAAAAGTGAAGGGTGGAGGTGGGTATTTATAGTTTTTGGTTCACCGTTAGGATCGTTTCTTGGAAAAGGGGGCACAATCTAAGCCGTACACTTGTCGGAATGTTGTGGTAACTCATATTGCTCCCACCACAAGAGTTTGACACTTGGCCTTGGCCTTTGGAGGGGTTAAAGGCTGTTAACAGCAGATTAAACGAGTTTCTGCATATCTGACCCCTGCTTGCGCACCGCAACACTCAGAGTGTTGAGGTGCGCAAGGACCTGCAGACCAGAATTTGAAAATTGGCAGAACAGGCCCCTGTGCACGTAACGTCGTGTTTTGGCACTTCTAACACCCTTCAAACCCATTTTTAAGATTTATAAGGATGTTAAAGTATAGGGAACATGAAACATGCTCAAAAATATGCCGGATGTCAGTTCGTTTGGCCGTACGATTGCGTTGTTCGGTTAATTACGACGGAATGCGCATAAGCGCGAAAAACGATCCAAATGACGTGACGAATGGATTTTTCTTATGCCAAACACTAAAATAAAATATTTTAGTGCTTACATAAATTTTTGGATGTCTGGATGTATTCAGAACGTAAGTTATGCGCGAAAATGCAAACTTGTGCACTTTTTGACACTTTTAGTCCCTGAATGACCCAAAAGTTTATTTTAGCATACCGAACACCTCAAAGCCTATTTCTAAGCTATGTAAAGGATATTTATGGTATGCTTAACTTATGATCATGTTCCAGAATGTCTGTTACAGTTCAAATTGGCATACTTTCGCAGTTTGTCAAGTTTAGTCCCTGTAAGCGATTTAACTTGATTTTGCCATACCAAAGCCTTAAAATCTTATTTATAAGTTATGTAAAGGTTATTTAAGGTATGTTAAGCCTATTTTACTATTCCGGAGTGTTTGTTGCATTAAACTGGTTATATTTTCGCATCAGTGCGCGCATAACCTTCCAAAAAGCGATTTAGAGCTTGAAATCGAACAAGAATTGATATGTGCAAAAGATACACATATTTATACAGATCCCAAGTATGAAATACCATATTTCATTGGCTTGGAATTTTTTTGATGGTCGCAGTGACCCAGGTGTCACAGTCTCCCCTACTTTAGGAAATTTCGTCCCGAAATTTATTCGTAGGAGTCCATCTGTGACTTTGTGTCAAGTAACCATCAGATATACAAGGCATAATCCTGTCATTTCCTTAACGAACATTCTTCAGAAATGAAAATGAACAGACGGAGTCATTTTCCTCAACGAGTATTCTTCAGAAGCGGAAATGAAGGAATAGTCAAATGGATATTCATTTCCACAACGGACAAATCTTTAGAAACGAAAATGAACAAACGGAGTCATTTTCAACCGGTGCTTCCTCAGAAATGGAAATGAAAAAGGATAGTCAAACGGATATTCATTTCCTCAACGGACAAATCTTCAGAAACGAAAATGAACAAACGGAGTCATTTTCAACGGGTGCTTCCTCAGAAACGGAAATGAAAAAGGATAGTCAAACGGATATTCATTTCCTCAACGGACAAATCTTCAGAAACGAAAATGAACAAACGGAGTCATTTTCAACGGGTGCTTCCTCAGAAACGGAAATGAAAAAGGATAGTCAAACGGATATTCATTTCCTCAACGGACAAATCTTCAGAAACGAAAATGAACAAACTGAGTCATTTTCAGCGGGTGCTTCCTCAGAAATGGAAATGAATAGGGCTAATTCTAGACACGTGACAAAACTCGCTGTGGTTTCTGTGCACTAAATTCCATAATTATGTATGCATCCATAATTACGTAATTCCTTGCACAGTCCGCACAGTTTGTCTTGTAATGTTTAGGGGAGGAAAATCAAACCTGTGATGAAGGTGACTAGACTACCATAGGGTTCTTGTAATTAGATCGACAGATGATCTTATTAATTTGGCCACCAAGGAGTCCTTTCAGCTATATCATCACATGATGTTCCTAACCAGTTTTTTTTTTTTGGATCAATCTGTTTAACTAGACCACTCAAGGGGTCTAATTATGGAGTAGTACTTTATAACCCAAGGGACTTAACTACAACGTAGAAGTCCATTAAGGATTTTAGATAACAAAAACTTGGATTACACCAAAAATATAAAAGGGAACACATAAGCACATAATCACATAGTTGCTTAACTCAGTTATTAATTTGTTATTAACTTGTTAGTGATTGAATATGGATATTCAAAGTACACCAGGAAACCAGTCGCTGGACTTCAATGTCCTCTGGGATCTATCTGAAAAGATAGGATGATCTCCCAAAATTCGATTTTGTTTTCAAAGAAACGTAATATTCGAATTAAGGAACACCAAAAATTTTAGGATTTACGGAAATATCCTTAGGTAACCTTATTAAGGATTTATAGTGGTACTTTGGGTATTCGTCTCGTGTTGTAACTTGCGCCTTGTACTTAATTTCCTTAGAATAAACGGGTACTTAGGAATTTCGTGGAAACGCAAGAGATCATAAGATGGAAAAATTTTGGGGTAGTTTGCTTTACAAGGAATACGATTCCTTGCTTGTTGGTATTGTAGGGGATATGTTGTTTATACATACAACCAAATAAATACATTGCCATATAAATAAAAGATTTATTTATAAACAATGTTAACAACTGTTTCATGGACCTTGACAACAAAAGAACATAATACATAAGACGTGATTATTTCTAAACGATGATGTCTTGTGGTCAGTCAGATGCTCATCCCTGTGCTGGATTTGCATTAGCAAGTTTTGGGCAATTTCTTCGGAAATGACCCATCTCGCCACAGTTGAAGCAAGAACCTGGTAGAAAACGACCTTGAGCAGGATTGTTGCCAGTTTGGTTTGGTGCAGCTGCAGCTGGGCAGACTCTTGCTGTATGGCTTATAAGTCCACAAGTTTGGCATTTGCGACACTTTACATTGGCATGATGATGGAGGCTACATTGGTTGCACAAGGGTGCAGTTCCATTGTATGGCTTCCTAGCAGGGGGTTGAGCTGGTTGGTTGGGGACGGCTTGATCATTGTGAGTAACCATGGCGAAGTTCTGAGAAGCCTTTCGCTTCTTTGACTTCTTAGGGGATCCAGTCTGTTCATCCATGGTCTTTGATTCCTCGATTGGGTTCGATTCCTCGACCGGTTTCTTGTCACCTTTTCGGAAAAGTTTACCTTTCCTGATCTTTGATCCAGTCAAGGTTGCAGATAGCTCAATGGCCTGTCTAACTGTAGTAGGGTTGCTACCAGTCACAATGTCTTGTATTGAGTCAGGGAGGCCATCAATGTACTTTTCGATTGCCTTATCCAAAGGCGTGACCATGTTTGGGCATAATAGACTTAACTCCTCATAACGGTCCGTGTAGGCTCGATGCTCACCGCTATCTTGCGTAAGATCGTCAAATTCCCTTTCCAAGGCCCTGATCTCGTGACGAGGACAGAATTCCTTCATCATAAGGGCCCTAAGTTCAGCCCATGTCTGTGCTAGAGCAACTTCTGCACCACGATCTCTCATAACCCCGTTCCACCATGTAAGGGCCCTCTTCTGGAACACACTCGAAGAAAACTCGACCTTGCGATTGTCAGGACACTGCACGTAGCGGAAAGTATTCTCAATGCTCTCGAACCATTGAAGAAGCCCAGTCGCTCCCTCAGAACCACTAAACTTTAGTGGTTTAGCCGAGTTAAAACTCTTGAAATTGCATGGACCATTGTTTTTGTTGTTGGCTTGGTTCCATTGAGCAAAGAGGTTTGGGAATTGAGTAGCCATTTGCTGCGCAATGATTTCTACCAGTTCGGCAGTCGCTATCTGGTTTTCGCGTCGAGGAGGCATTCTAAAAGAGAAACAAGAAAGAAAACAAATGAAATGGCATTGGGTAAGAATAGGATGTTACAATTACCGACCATAATCGTGGTTGATGGTCATTTGTTTGAACCGCGAAGCAAACAAACAACACTAAAGCTGAATCAAAGCAAATAGATCCTCATAGTGTATCGCGAAGACATGCTCGCCTATAAGTGGACACTCACCCCAAGAGTTCCCAGGTAAGAGTGACTGGTCCGATTATGTGGATTTGTACGAACACTCTAGCCTTAGACAGAAAACTCAGGGTACATGCATTCACTCTTCCAGTTTGCACGTGTTCACACTATTTAGGACCCAAAACTTTGACGAGATTTTGAAAACTCAAAGGGTTCAGAACCTTATAACAGAGGGTTCAAAACCTTACAATAGAGGGTTCAAAACCTTAAAATAGAGGGTTCAAAACCTAATAATCAATCATCCAAGAACAGATGATTAGTTTTCAAAGCGGTTTTGAAATTTATGTTCTTGTTGTGGCGTCGCCCAAGGATAGGTGACGGTATTGTTTTATGACTAAACGCAAGTAAACTCGCGTTAGGGTCCAAGGAAGGTTATAGACTAGGTCAAAGTATTACTAATAACTTAATTCCCTATAACCATTGGCTCTGATACCAACTTTTCTGTCACACCCCGACCACGTAGAACATACAAAACGTGGCGGAAACGTCGGGGAGTGTTGTAACAGAATTAATTGTTTCAAATCCATGGCAATTAAAGTTTCGTTTTATTAATCAAACAAGAGAGTTACATTGTTTTAAACAAGAAACAAAGAGTATATAACAAAAATTAACTAGTTCTTGTCTCGTTTTAAGTCACTAAGACACAGGTCCGCCTAAGTATGTCTTGATAAGTCCTACGCATCATCTCCTGAAAACACATGTGAAAATAGGTACGTCAGCATAAAAATGCCTGTGAGATACATAGGTTTTGTGAAAACAGAATTCATGACTTATGTTTGAGAAAATGTTTAGTCATGAACCTTGTAATATGCTTTGTTTTGTAAATCGTTTGAAAAACAATAAGATCAGATGATATGTATAGATAAATGTAAGGTTAAATGAATAACCAAGTAAAATGAGTTTGTATAAGATAAGTTGTTTGTAAAACAATGTCTTGTGAAAAGTATGTTATCTGTATAAAATGCTATATGTCTCAAATTGAAATGATTCAAATAACGCTACGATATGTAATACCATACAAACACTTATATATAGGAAGTACCAGCGGCGTATCCACCATGCTTGTATCATATTACACACGCCTCGTTACTTAAATCACTTACTCAAACCAAACCATCAAGATGTAATGTTTAACAATTGTAGAAATGTTTATGTATAGTCCAATGTCTATTGTCAAATGTAAATCATGTCAACAGATACAAAAGGTTCACGCGGTTTAACAGTTACAATCAGTTCATGTAATCAAACGGTTACGACGGTTCACATAGTCAAATGGTTACAACGGTTTAAAATGTAATATAATGTGTTCATATGCTGGATGAGCGTATGCAACAGAAATGCAATGTAGAACAATGTACTAAGTATGCACAAAATGGACATACATAGCATGAAATGTAATGTAAAACAATGTACTAAGTATGTACACAATGGGCGTACATAGCATGAAATGTATTGTAAAGTGATGTACTAAGTATGATAAGTTAACATACAAAGCAGAAAAGTCATGTAAATCAATGTGCTAGCATGCTATCAGTTAACATACATAGCAGAAATGTAATGTAAATCATGTACTAATAGTGTACTAATGAACATAACAAGTATATGATGTGAAAATAGGAAAGCACGAAAGTAACAAGTAGGCACATGTGTTTCACCCCAAAACGTTTGGAAAACAGTAAAAGAGGGGTCTATGTACTCACTTGAGATTGCTCAGAAGTCCTAAGATAACCACCAAGCAATGCTAGAGATCACGGCATCAAACGACACCTAATATAGGTAACTATGTTAATAATCCGGACCTATATCGGAAGATCGGATAGAATGAGGGCTCGTAAACCAAATGAGTATTCGAACTCATGTAGTATGGTTTAACAAGGCCTACATACTAAATGAAACCTAACCTAAGTGCTTACGACCCATTACGACCCGTTTAGGAAGCTTATGCTACTTTAACGCGTCGTTCGCGTAAAACGCGTTTGGACCGCCTAACTAGTCCTATGACAAGTAACATATGCCTTAACATGTCTAATATTGTTGTTAAATCAGTTTAGATGTCAAAAGTTATGTTACATATGTTTAAAATGAATTTTGGCATCAAATGGGTATTTTGGTAATTTACCTAAGGCATATAAACTACCTATCATACAACTACTTAAACGAAGCGACCATAAGGTATAACCTCGGAAGGTTATTCCCTATATACTATGGTCACCTAATGTATTTGGTCAGATCCTAAAGATCGACCAAACGGGTCGGGTTCGAAGGTATAAGCGATTTATTAGATCGCTTACCCTTACGACCCTAGACAATGTGGTAATCAGTAGGCATAGTCACAAAGGACTATAACCATCGTGATTACAATCACGTTGCGAAGTTCAAATGAACTTCGCATTGACCATAAACTGGTCAACGCAGAAAGTCAAACAAATTTTGACTTTCGGACTCGAAAAACAATAAAAGAACGAAGGAACACTTACAAAGGGTCCCCGAATGCTAATCTAGATCAAAATAGCTCAGGTATGAAACAAAGGTTTCAACTTAGAGCACATTAGATCAAATTCTTGTGAGGAAAAGTGAAGGGTGGAGGTGGGTATTTATAGTTTTCGGTTCACCGTTAGGATCGTTTATTAGAAAAGGGGGCACGATCTAAGCCGTACACTTGTCGGAATGTTGTGGTAACTCATATTGCTCCCACCACAAGAGTTTGACACTTAGCCTTGGCCTTTGGAGGGGTTAAAGGATGTTAACAGCAGATTAAATGAGTTTCTGCATATCTGACCCCTGCTTGCGCACCGCAACACTCAGAGTGTTGAGGTGCGCAAGGACCTGCAGACCAGAATTTGAAAATTGGCAGAACAGGCCCCTGTGCACGTAACGTCGTGTTTTGGCACTTCTAACACCCGTCAAACCCATTTTTAAGATTTATAAGGATGTTAAAGTATAGGGAACATGAAACATGCTCAAAAATATGCCGGATGTCAGTTCGTTTGGCCGTACGATTGCGTTGTTCGGTTAATTACGACGGAATGCGCATAAGCGCGAAAAACGATCCAAATGACGTGACGAATGGATTTTTCTTATGCCAAACACTAAAATAAAATATTTAAGTGCGTACATAAATTTTTGGATGTCCGGATGTATTCAGAACGTAAGTTATGCGCAAAAATGCAAACTTGTGCACTTTTTGACACTTTTAGTCCCTGAATGACTCAAAAGTTTATTTTAGCATACCGAACACCTCAAAGCCTATTTCTAAGCTATGTAAAGGATATTTATGGTATGTTTAACTTATGGTCATGTTCCGGAATGTCTGTTACAGTTCAAATTGGCATACTTTCGCAGTTTGTCAAGTTTAGTCCCTGTAAGCGATTTAACTTGATTTTGCCATACCAAAGCCTTCAAAACTTATTTCTTAGTTATGTAAAGGTTATTTAAGGTATGTTAAGCTTATTTCACTATTCTGGAGTGTTCGTTGCATTAAACTGGTTATATTTTCGCATCAGTGCGCGCATAACCTTCCAGAAAGCGATTTAGAGCTTGAAATCGAACAAGAATTGATATGTGCAAAAGATACACATATTTATACAGATCCCAAGTATGAAATACAATATTTCATTGGCTTGGCATTTGTTTGATGGTCGCAGTGACCCAGGTGTCACAGTTCACCAGCCACAACAGTAACCACTGCTTCAGTCACCTCCTCCACTGCTTCAGAACTTAGCTGTTCACCTTCAGTTTCAATCCCCTCTGGTATTGACTCTAATGCCATCAAACAAAATTCATCATTAGAAGGTTCATTAAAGGTATAGAGTGCAAAATTTTCATCACCAAGCTCATCAGGCATACTGCTCCAGTCAACAAAGCCTTGAGTGAAGAAGCTTTGCTGATCTGGTTGTACTGCTGCTGGAGCAGCTGTTTGAGGTGCAACAGTTTGTACTTGTGCCTGAGGGACAGGGGTTTGAACGTACTGAATTTGTGGAACAGTGGTTTGGACATAATGCACAGTCACAGGGGTAGCAGCATAGTGAACAGTGTTAACATGAGCTGCAGGGGTATATTGGGTATAGTGCACAGTGCTTTGATTTTGTGGTCTAGGGTTTGAGCTGGGATGAGTGATTATAGGACCAGTAGTTTGACTCCTGCATTCCCTAGCAAAATGACCTAGCCTATTGCACTTGTAACACTTGATTTTAGATTTATCCAACCCCACCCTTAAATTCCCATGTAATCCTGGGAATTTTCTCCCTGTTCTTTTGTAGAATTTGCTTGTTCTTACACTAAGCAAAGCCAACTGATGCAAAATGTCCATCTCTTCTAAGTCAGTGGGATCAAAATGTTGCAAATCATTGAGTTCAAAGCACAAGTTATCTGACATCTGGTTTTCACAATTTGCAGTAAAAGCATAACTTGCAGAGTGAGGATCAGGGTTGTTAAAATTTCCACCAGCAGTTATATCAATGAAGTGATCATAACCCTGATCCTTACCACTGCTACCAGATTCTTCCTAACCAAAAAGAGCTGTGTTACCGAATGAATAATCATCAGCAACCTTTCCAGACTCTTGCAACTTCTTTTTCTGGTTCAACTCCCTTTCATAGGTCAGGAGTCTACCATGAAGTTGGGTCAGGGTCAGATCTTTGAACTCAACAGAGTTTCTAGTGACAAAAGCTATGGTGTCCCATTTTTCTGGTAGTGACCTAAGGAACCTGCTATTTTGAGTTGAATTTGGAAAAGTTACTTTAACAAGCCTTAGTTCACTAATAAGACAACTGAATCGCTCAAATTGCTGAGTCAGTGATTTACCCTTGACGTGACAAAATGTTTCATACTGCTGATTCAGAATTTCCCTATTGTTCTCAATGACTTCTTCTGTCCCCCCAAACTGTTCCTTCAACGCATCCCATAACTCTTTGGCACTGTTACAGTGTAACAGTCCAGCATAGATCTCATTGGGTAATGCGGATGCTATGATGCTAAATGATTTGGCATCGAGTTCGAACTTTTGAAAATCAGTTTCAGTATAGTTTTCAGTTGGTTTAGGAATGAACATCTTTGCGTCCTCAGCACTTGGCACCATAGGAACATGGGGACCAAAAACAACAGACCTCCAACATCTAGTGTTCTGTTGAGCAAGGATGTGACCCATCCTTCTCTCCCAGATGTTGTATTCATTACGTTTAAGCATGGGTGGTTTAAAAAGTGAGCCAATGTTATTCTTATCATCTTGTGATTGTGACGTCATCCTGGTTATTTTACAGACACTGATTAATCAACTTTGATGGTGATTAAACCTTGCTCTGTTTTTCAACACAAACGAACAAACTATCAGTATCAACTTTTATGAGCTGAACTATTTACGTCAAAATGATTGTTAAATCAAATTTGACTGTCCAAGCTCTGATACCAATTGTTGGATCTGATTTTGGTTTTGATTGTATTTTCGTTTGAATTAAGATGAAGATGGATGAGTTGTGCAGCGGAATTAAGATGGAAACAAACTTTGCATACAATCAAACGAGAGTGTTGCTTTGATCAAACATTTTTCACAAAGAACCGAAAGATTGAATTTATTTCAATTACGATTACAATGCTTATGTTGAATACAAACTCCCCCTCAGCCAGAGCTCAGTGTTTGTTCGTGCATTGAAGACGATTTTGCAAAGAGCTAATAGAACAGTACAAAGCACTGCTCTATTTATAGGCACTAGCAAACCACTGAGCATCTTATGCTGACGTCACCATGAAAGTGACATCTAACCTCCTAACAAACTCTAACCTCTGATCAATACAAACACTGCTATGCTAACTACTGCTATTACATTATATTACATAAAGACATAATAAACTACTGCTGCATCCTTCCGCTGATGTGAACCCAGCAGTACTTGTCCGGACCAGCAAAGCTTGACTCAAGGCAGTAGATAGACCAGCAGAGTTTTAGTCTTTCATCAGGTCTTTACTTGAACAGCAGTTTGACGGTCAGCAGCTTGTATGATCAGTAGATAGGAGGTCAGCAGATGTTGAAACCACTTTCAAGGGGAGAGACTTGTATATAACATCTGCTTATTCTGGATCCACCGCTCTGGCCCAGTTTTGGATTTAATTATCTGTTCCTCTGGTAGGGTTCAATCCCAACACTTGTGCTAGAGTCAAGACTGAATATCAAAAGCCATCAGGCCTACTTCAAGAACCAGAGATCCCGAAATGGAAATGGGAGCAAATCTCCATGGATTTCGTTACTGGCCTGCCTAGATCTCAATGCAGAAATGATACCATTTGGGTGATCGTGGATCGACTGACAAAGTCTGCACATTTCCTGGCTATCAAGGAAACATATAAGTTTTCTACTCTAGCAGACATTTACCTAAAGGAAGTAGTATCAAGGCACGGAGTGCCAACCTCCATCATTTCTGATCGTGACGCGCGTTTTACATCTGAATTGTGGCAAGCCATGCACAAGTCTTTTGGCTCACATTTAGATATGAGCACCGCCTATCACCCACAGACGGATGGGCAATCTGAACGCACCATCTAGACCCTTGAAGACATGCTTAGGGCATGTGTAATTGATTTTGGTAATGGCTGGGAAAAGCACCTCCCGCTAGTGGAGTTTTCGTATAACAACAGCTACCACACCAGCATCCAGGCCGCTCCGTTCGAGGCATTGTACGGACGTAAATGCCGATCACCTCTTTGTTGGGCAGAAGTTGGTGACAGCCAAATCACAGGCCCAGAACTTGTAGTAGATACAACCGAAAGGATTGCTCAGATACGACAACGAATGGCGACAGCTCGTGACCGTCAGAAAAGCTATGCTGATAAGCGAAGGAAACCACTCGAGTTCCAGGTTGGGGATCGAGTGCTACTTAAAGTCTCACATTGGAAAGGTGTGGTTCGCTTTGGCAAACGAGGCAAGCTCAATCCGTGCTATGTCGGACGGTTCGAAATCATTGAGAAAATTGGCAAAGTCGCTTATAGGTTGAATCTACCTGAAGAACTCAGCAGAGTTCACAATGTTTTCCATGTGTCAAATCTGAAGAAGTGTCTGTCAGATGAGACCCTCATAGTTCCTCTCAAGGAACTCACTATCAACGACCAGCTGCGATTCGTCGAGGAACCAGTAGAGATTACTGATCGAGATGTTAAGATTCTCAAGCACACCAGAATACCTCTTGTCCGAGTTCGTTGGGATTCCCGTCGTGGCCCAGAGTATACATGGGAACGAGAAGACCAAATAAAACTCAAGTATCCCCAGCTGTTTAAGAAAAATGCAACCACTACTGAGGCTGAAGCTACTGCAGAATTTCGGGACGAAATTCCAAATCAATGGGGAGATGATGTGACACCCCAGGAAAACCAGGAAACCAACGCAACTTAACTAGCTTCCTCAGTAACCACGGGCTAAATTTTGGGATAAAATTCTCTTAACAGGGGGAGAATGTGACAACCCTCAAATTACATGTAACCGTACAATCTATTAATAATGATTAAAGTGCTTGATGACTGTGCTGAATCACTTAACTGCTTTCTGATTACTGTGATATACTTACATGTGCTTGTTAACATACTAATAGTATATAGAAAAGTTACTAAATAATCCGGTATGTTTTCCTGAGTGTTGAAAATTAAAAACGTTACAAAAATATATATGTATGACACTTTACGGATTAATTAAGCAATTTAACGGAACAACACCGAACCGAACAACCGGACATTACCCGAAACACCAAAATATTACCAGAAGCATTGTTCTTATTTTTCTGAGCTAGTTAGGGTCCCCGAACACCCTAACACACTATATAATTAATAGCATACATAAGACCTTAACTAAGACACTTGGTTTCTAACTAAACTTGTAACCATCCATTGAAACCCAACTAGACCTACCCCCCCCCCCCCAACCGGTTATGAACATGAGGGGACACCCCATGATTTTATCTAGTTGTTTAAAGGATCTAGTTATGTACTTTAGAAACACTTAGACCAAGGGTTAATCAAGAGAAGGTGTGTTATAAGTTTACCCTCAAGTTCATCATTTTCCTATTCTCTTTCACAACAACATCTCAAAATCTCTTCTCTCCTCTCTTGGCTTCGGCTGAACTCAAGTCCCACCACCATCACTATCATTCATTCACCTTCATCCATTCTACAAGCATACAAGGGTGTTATAGGTCATACAACGAAGCTTGGTGTTCTCGGAAGTGGAAGGACCTTCTCTATTCGCTATTAACCACCACATTTCTTCACTTGAACTTCCCTAGTCTTGAACTAGTGGTAAGAACTTAGATCCATTCATTTTTCATGTTATTAGAGTGGTTAATAGTTATTTGATGATGAGAATCCATGAACACTATAGAGTCATAAACAAAGTCTTGAATATAAAGGAACATGATGATGAAATAAGATGAAAACATGATATTAATATGAAGTTGTTTTGATTCTTTTTGATTATCTGATGATTTGCTTGTTAATATTGATGTTTGATGTTGTTGTGATCACTAAACATGTTAACGGAATCAATCGAACATGCATTAGAAGGTAGGGAACTAAAACAGAAAGCTGGTTGGTGTTTACAGCCAACTTCAGTTGGCTGTAACCAGACCGTAACTTAACGAAAAATGTATTTTCTGAAGTCTAGATTTATGTATTATGAAATACGGTTCTAATGGCACTGGAATCATAATTTTTGGACTTCGTTTACTATTTTTAAAGTGTCATTTTTTAACAGCAGCTAAAGCTGCATTTTTGCTGCTGAAAATATGCGTTCTGTTTTCAGTCATAACTTGAATTCTGTGTAGAGTTAGATCATGAAATTTGTACTGTAGATGACCACTGATGTATTTGTAATTCTCTCACTAGAATTTCGTAAATCGGACTCTTAAATAAATTATTCCGTGGACTGCAGTCAGAAAAAGATAAATCTGATTTCAGTCCCTAAAATGATTTTTTTATAAAATATTGGTGATGAATTGGAACCCGAGATTTTTACACAATAATATTTGGATCGTTTAAGACATTCTGTAAAAATTTGGGAATTTTTGGAATAAGTTAACTATTTTATTAAAATGTCCGAAAACAACCCGGTTTTGAATATTAAAGCTGAAATGACATAAGTTGTAAATTGTGTGTCTAAATGTCAAGTATATTAGCTGAGGATGATCTAACATGTTATATGTCAATGAAAGTATTATTGTGCAATATCGTATGCTTGTTCTTGAGTAGCTATAGGTGGAATGTTTATATGATCATGAACTATTGAAGTGAATGCATGTTATGTGATAGATACGTGTAGGAACTTTGTGCTCTATTTGAAAACCACTAAAAGACTAACTGGTAATCATATTAGGACATGATTGACCGACCTTGACTGTTAGCTATATTTGAGAATCTAACCGAGCAAACCAAGGTGAGTTCACACACTTTCTAAGGCATGGGATTCTGGGTGGTTGGGAATGGGTTAAAGAAATTAAAACGGGATCTACATATCCTCCTTGGGTAGGATATGTATGGCCATCCTCCATAGGTAGGATGCCACTAATAATTCTGCGTATTCTCCTTGGGTAGAATACGTACGTTCGTCCTCCTTGGGTAGGACAACAACCTTAAAACTTACTAGACCAAACTCTATCATTAAGTCCCTCATTATATATCGAATTAATCGCCGAGGCCGATGGCGAGCGGGTCATTAGTTAATAGCGCTATTAGGTTTAACAAACCTCACACCATGTCGTTTGAACGGGCGTGTACTAATGGACTATGGCAAACTGTCAGTGATGATAGACACTGATGTAGGGCACAACTATTGTTCGTAGTAGTCGATATCATACCGTCTAGTAGTTCACATGGGGAAGCCCCCACTGATTATGTAAATGGTTTGGGTAATGAAAGGTAACTGGTTAAACATACTTTCAACTACGGGGTAACCCCCACGGCATATAAGCCAACGAAAGTCAAACCACGTTTTTCAGTAACAACTTAAAACTGAACAACTAAACGTGAACTCACTCAACTTTGTTGTTGACTTGTTGTTACATGCCTTACAGGTCGCTAGATGCTTATGGAGCTTGCACGAGGAGGAGGTTGTTGTGGGATGCGGACTGTTATGTCCCATGCTTATTAATTAAACTTTATAACCTTATGGAACTTATGTTTTGGGTTTTTAAAACTTATGAACTATGAACTTATGTTTTGAACTTACGTTTTATGCTTCCGCTGTTAACCTAAAGTCAGTTTACTTTCTTTTGGTCACCAATCATATTGTGGTTGGTTTTAATTACTTAGTTGTGTTGTTCAATATGATTGGTGGCTCGATCCTGGTCATGTCACGCCTCCAAGCGGTGATACTCCGCATGGTGGATTTTGGGGGTGTGACACATACTAGGGAGATTAGTTATGAATCTATTGAAGAGAAGAGTAGAGATTCTAGTGACCATCTGAAAAGTGTGCATCAAAGAATAAAAACAAACAAACCACCGGGGTATGAAAAGAAGTATGAGGGTTCGAGCAGGTATGTATTTGACTATCCGCCGAATGGACATTTGATGGACGCATTTCAACCAATGACAAGCTACAGTCGGGGAGGTGATAGGAACCGATTCTTTGAGCCACCATAAATGGGGGTGGCATGGTCTGGCTGAAGACTCAAAATTTAGCGCTGCTAGGGAGGCAACCCGGCGTTTTATATTGATCTTGTTGTTTTTATTCTTCTATGTTTCAGGGCCATGGCGATATTCAAGTGTGGGGAAGATGTGCGGATATTTGTGTGAAGGTGGTGATAGGAAGTCGGATTGTCTACAACATCGGTTATGTCAAACTCCACCAGGTCAATGTACTCTTTCCTTAGTCTTGTTATGTTCTTTAGGTTTGAAATTTTGGTAGTTAGTTTGTTTACTTTAGTTTAAAAAAAAATTGAATGGGTTTAAGCGATCTTCCCTTCAAAACCATACATTGGGACAGTGTATCCCAAGTGTGGGGATGAGGGGAAATTTTTGAGAAAATTAAAAAAAAATTGTGAAACCGAGCGAAAATTGTCGAAATTTGAACACTTGATGTTGTTCCACTTGACACACCGACACCCCTTTCTAGTCATTTCTTGGTGAGTGTTTGAGCCACATATTATTATTAGAGAATATTTCTTTGTTTGAGTGGCGGTGTGTGTATTGTGTTAATAGAACTTGTGTACGAATTCTTATTAAATCCTAGAGTTAGCAATGCTTTTGAAAATGATAGGGGACTTTTAGGTAGCCTCGTCTAGACGTGTGAGAGTGTGGGATTGGTGGGTAGGACCTCACACTTTACATATATGAGCTTGGTATTGTGAGGGGTGGGGGTTTGGTCTTTAGAAAGCCATGTTTGAGCCTTATACCATTCGGTTGTGACCCAAACCTACTTCCTACAAAACTTTACCTATTGATACGACCCGGTTTAGGAGATTTAGTATGTAGTGTTGATATTCTTGTATATATTGTTGAGTTTTATATCTTATATGAAAAAAAAGAAAAAAAAAAGAGAAAAATACAAAAAGAAGAATTTAGTTGTGTTAGTAGTTGAAAAGTTGATGATGTTTTGTATATAGTTAATGTTGCTTTGTTTAGTAGTAGAAATAAAAACCGGGTCAAATCAATGAACTACTTTCACATTCCCATTATTTCCTACCTTTACATATAGCCTCGTTACAACCCATAAGTCTTTTTGATTCATAAGCATGCTAAATGGTTGATAGGAGGAAACTTGATTTTTATACAAGCTTATTGTCGCACAATCACACATGCATTGAGTGTTTTAGCATTATGTGCTAATTTTTCTTGTCACCGAGAGTTTTTGTGAGTGGTGTGTCTTATGGTATGATAAACAGTTAGTAAAAGGACGATACATTTTAGTTTGGTTTGCATGATTGATCGCTTATGGTTTGGAAATAGTTTTTGAACGGGTTGCTTGGGGCAAGCAACGGTTAAGTGTGGGGATGTGACAGGTAGTCCGTAGGACAACCCTTAAGTGGTATAAATGATAATAAAATCCTACATTTAATCGGGTAGTTTTCTAGAATTAGATAACTACGGTTGTTTGTGTTTCAGGTACAAACGGGAGCTTAAAATGGAAGGAACACGGAGAATAAATGAAAAAAAAACATTTTTTGGAATTGAAGAATTAAGAGGATAGCATGATAGAGGACGAAATTACGAGAACGTAGGCGAAAACGGTGAAGAAAACGGAGTTGAAACGAAAAAGTTATGCTAAAAACAAGTTTTCATGTTGAAGCCTGCCGTAAGCTACGGCAAGGGCCGTAGCTTACGGCTCTGGCTGGCACTTTTTGTCACCGTATGACAGTTTAAAGCCACCGTAAGCCATTCCAAGCCACCGTAAGCTACGGTGGCCCCCGTAGCTTACGGCGCTGACCTGCGTAAATGTGTAACTTCCACCTTTTAATGCGGATTTATGGTGTCTTTTCACCTCTAATCATTCCCATTCGGTTACACACAGTTCTAGGGGCGATTTCTAGTATTCTTGGTGCTTGAAGACAATTTCCAATCATTCGGTTTGTGTTTTTAACTGTTATGAACATTGAAACTTGTGTGAGGATGATGATTCAAGCCATGAGTGGCTAAACACTTGATGACTATCTTTGGTTGAAGGTTTGTATTAGGCTTTATGCTTGATTTCCTTATTTCTAGAATAAAAAACTTTGTCTTTATGATTGTTTGTTATGGTGTGTGATTGATTGTTTGTAAATTGTTGATTCTTATGTTAATCTAATTTGAAACCATACGTTCTTGGTATCGTTGGCAATCGAGATATCATGGGTAGAATTAGGATTGGGTAAGGGTTAATTGGTCATCGGGTAACAACCTCACGTTCTAGGAATCTGAGTACTTAGTTCCCTTTTATCACAACAAGTAATCACACATGAACTATGTCTATGTAGTTCTTTCTAGTGGAATGATAGCATAAACGTCGAAGCAAACCGGAAACTAAAGATGGTCATTTGTCTCTAAATTGTCTACAAACCAATTTTTCATTTTGCAATTAGAATAGTAATTTTAGTTTTTAAAACTCAATCAATCCGACTCTTGAATTTAATTTTATTGCAATTAGTTTAATTTTAGTTAACCTAGAGAAACACTTCAAATAACACATATTCCACAAACTCCCTGTGTTCGATACCCACTTACCGCTATCTATTAGTAGTATTTGGATTAAATTTGATTGTGACCACGACATCACGTCAGGAACACATAATCGTTCCATGAAGTAATAAATGCCGTCAGATCTCTCTACAAATAGTTTCTCCATACCCCGCAAATACTCAGCTTTAAGGTTTTCTCCTTCAACGCTCCAGTCTAGCAGAACGGACCTGATCAGGTAAATTAGAGTGGATAGTGAGCTGCAGAGCGCGGACACGCTTGGGTTTCGTTTCCTTTCGACTAAGGGCATCAGCTACAACGTTAGCTTTCCCTGGATGGTACTTGATTGCACAATCATAGTCGTTTAAGAGTTCTACCTAGCGACGCTGTCGCATATTCAATTCCTTCTGGTCAAAGATATGCTGAAGGCTCTTGTGGTCAGTATAAATAGTGCATTTAGTACCGTACAAGTAATGCCTCCAGATTTTAAGCACAAACACCACGGCCCCCAACTCTAAGTCGTGAGTCGTGTAATTCTTTTCATGGACCTTCAACTGTCGAGAGGCGTAAGCTATCACTTTCTCACGTTGCATCAACACGCAACCGAGACCTTGAATAGAGGCATCACAGTACACCACAAAATCTTCGGTACCCTCAGGTAAAGATAGAATCGGTGCACTGCAGAGTTTATGCTTCAGGAGCTGGAAGGCGTCTTCCTGTTTCATCCCCCAAGAATAAACTACACCTTTCTGTGTGAGAGTGGTGAGAGGTTGAGTGATCTTTGAAAATCCCTCAATGAATCTACGATAGTACCCAGCGAGACCCAGGAATTGTCGCACCTCCGAAGGATTCTTTGGCACTGCCAATCCCTGATGGAGTCGATTTTAGTGGGATCCACATGTATTCCCAGCTCGTTGACTATGTGACCAAGGAAGTGTACTTCTCGAATCTAGAAGTCGCAGCTAGAAAATTTCTCGTAAAGCTGCTCCTTCCTCAGGAGCTCTAGGATAAGACGCAAGTGCCGTTCGTGGTCCTCCTTGTTCTTAGAATAGATCAGAATGTCATCGATGAACACAATGACAAAATCGTCAAGGTATGGCTTACATACGCGGTTCATGAGATCCATGAATACCGCTGGTGCGTTGGTTAACCCGAATGGCATGACCAGAAACTCGTAATGGCCATACCGTGTTCTAAAGGTTGTTTTGGGAACATCCTCTTCTCGGACTCTCATCTGATGATAGCCCGACCTTAGATCAATCTTTTAGTAGAAGCTCAACCTTTGCAACTGGTCGAACAGGTCGTCAATGCGAGGTAAAGGATAACGATTCTTGACTGTCACCTTGTTGAGTTCACGGTAGTCAATACACATGCGAAACGATCCATCTGTCTTCTTTACAAACAAAACTAGGGCTCCCCAAGGCGAAGAACTGGGTCGGATAAAGCCTCTATCCAACAGTTCTTAGAGTTGATTAGACAATTCTGGCAACTCTCCAGGTGCAACACGATAAGGTGCACGAGCAATCGGGGCTGCTCCTGGTGTAAGATCAATTCGCAATTCCACCTGACGGTGTGGAGGTAAACCTGGAAGTTCCTCGGGAAAAACGCCAGGAAACTCACAGACAACAGGTAGATCCTCAATTCTTTTCTCTTTAGGCTGAGTATCAGTAACAAGCGCAAGAATAGCAGGATAGCCCTTCTATAAACACTTCTGGGCTTTCATGGATGAAATGAGAGTGACGGTTGCACCACTTCGATGACCCTGGGCGGACAACGATTCCCCACTAGGGAGAGGTATACGCACGATTTTCTCCTTGCAAAGTATATCGGCTCGGTGTTTTGACAACCAATCCATACCAACAACTATATCAAAGCTACCAAGTGTGACGGGAAGGAGGTCAATGTCGAACACTTGACCCAAGAGATCAAGTTTGCACCCAAAGAGAACATGTGAGGCTTCAATTAACTTCCCGTCAGCCAATTCTACCACGTGTTTGACCTCGAGAGGTGTTGGAGTTAACCCTAACTGACGACTGAACCCCATAGACACATAACTTCAGTCGGTACCAGAGTCGAATAATACAGAAGCGAAAATACCATTGACAGAGAACGTACCGGTCACGACGTTGCCATCGTTCCTTGCATCACCAGCTCCAATAGTAAACACTCTCCCACGAGCGCCATTCCCACCGCCATTTCCAATATTATTGTTTCCCGCGTTGTTGTTGTTCTAGCGATTATTGTTCCCACCGTTATTGTTGTTAGTGTTCTGATTCAGTTGTGGGCAATCCTTCTTGAAGTGCCCTTCGTTGCCGCGTTGGTAACATCCCCTTTGATTACCCTGATTCTGCTGGGGTTGCTACCTATGTTGCTGTTGTTGGGGTTGTTGCTATTGTTGCTTGGGATATGGAGCTCTACAATCCTTCACCATGTGACCCACCTTGTCACACCTTGGACATGCTCGGTTACACGAGCCATAGCGGAGAAAACCGCACTTGTTGCACTGCGGTTGTTTTCCAGCATAAGAACCTGACGTTTGACTTAGGGGTGTTTAGGATTCGTTTCGAATTCGAAAAATTCAAAATTCGTTTAAATTCGATTCGATTATCAAGAATTCGTTTCGATTATAAGAATTCGAATTTGATTCAATTCGAGTCAAGTAAATTGAATACGAATCGAATACGAATTTATAATTTCAATTTTGATTCGATTCGATTCGAAATTCGAATAAGTATTATACATTTTTATTTATTATTTTTATATATAATACATATATAACTTTTATTAAGCTATACTATAAACTATTTTCAAAATTTTTTCCAAGTATTAAAATTACCCATTACCAAACCCACTACATGACCC